>LOJH01010300.1:0-16786 GCA_001685095.1 Ellobius talpinus
GTGCTTGTTTATTTTTAGAGGAAGAATTAAACTGGCTGATTATCTGTTACCTCTGAACAGAGATCATCTTAACATGATTGATAAGAAGGCTGTAAAACCACCAGTTTCAGAATGCTGCTTTGAGTAAGTTAGCAGTGTCAAGTGGCAGAGTCTGTTCAGGGACTTTTCAGAAACTGTTGAAAATTCTCCTTAACCCTATGACAAAGGTCACTTAAGAGTTTAAATAAATAAACAAGGAAAGATTTAAAATAAAGAAAACATATATATATATATACAGAGAGAAAGAGAGAGAGAGAGAGAGAGAGAGAAAGGAACTGAAATCAGCAGTTCAAACAGTAGTTTGAATTCAAACAGTTCTCATTTGATTCTTCCACGCTAAGGAACAATGGGAGGAAAACATTAAGTCTTTGCTCTCACCGATCAAACCATTGTGTTCCTATAGCAGCACAAACCCTATGTTCAGCAAAATTACCACAGTTCACAACAAGCGGGGTCTGGAAGCAGAGCCTGGTTGTTTCAGCAGCATTCTCTGGTGTTGCATGGCGTGATGTCATGCACAAAGTGAACAAGTCTACTGAGAACCAGGGCTGCATGCGGTAAAGCCCCAGGATGCAGCTTGGGTGAGAGCTTTCAGAAACACACTAAAGTCATCACACTTTTGATTTTGAACTAATTTTACATTGTTGTGTGCTCAGACACCTTTTTCTGTGGCCAAGTTCTCCTTCGCCTCCACAGTCAGTTGCACAACCACAGTGTAAGAGGCTGGACCTGGTCCTGGGTGGAATGTGGTTACAGAGCATGAGGGTAGACCCCTTGTTGGATGACTTTTCCTTGTTTCTGTCATCTATTAGCCCATATGCTCTCCTATCAAAAAGGACATCAAGAAAACTTGACCAGCAGCCCCAAGAGGAGGAAATGGGGGGGAGGTTTAAAGAGAGCCCAGAACTAGGGCGAGTAAACAGAACACCATTATTCTTTATTAATCTATTTAACATATCATTTGAGATGTTTTTCTCTACCACATGCTTTCCCTGCCCTCAACATCATTAAAAATGCACAATTAGTTGATTTGAGGTGATTGTATGTGCACATGTGTGACTGGGTATGTACTGGGCAAAGACTAGAAGAGAAGGTTGAGTTTTCCTCTACCACTCTCTGCCTACTTCTTGGAGGTAGGGTCTCTCTATGAACCTTGGGAGTGTTTTCTAAGGTAAGCTGGAAGCTGGCCAGTACTAGAGACCATCTGTTTGTGTTCCTTTCCGAACTGGAGTCACAGGTGTGTGCAGGATTGTTCTGTGGCGGCTGGGTTATGAACTCTAGTCTTTGGTCTTTGTGATTGCACAGCAGTCTCTCTTAATTACTGAGCCAGTTGGATAGCGCCTACCCCTACTCCCCTGACCAGCATTCTTCATGCACATTGCAGATCCACATCCTTCATTTTTTTTTTCCTCCAACCACCATTTATTTGTTTGTTTGAGACAGGATTTCTCTATGTAGTCCGGCTGTCCTGGAACTTTCTCTGTAGACCAGTATTTCTCAGACTCATAGTTCTGCCTCTTGAATGCTGGGATTAAAGGTGTGCACCACCATGCCTGCCATTTTTTAAGTTGAAATCGATTTTTTAATACAATAAATTGCAATTATGGTTTTCCCTCCCCCAACTCTTCTCAGCTCCTCCTCTCCACTCCACTCATCAAAATCTGAATTCTTTCTTACTTTCTCTCTCAGCAAAAAGCAAACAAGCATCTCAAACCAACGACAAAACAAAAAATCCAAATAGACATGAATAAGATAAAAAACAAACAAATGAACACAAAAACAAAGAGCCAAAGGAAAAACACAAGAAACACATATAGACACAGAGACACATACATTGGCACACAAAGAAATACCCTAAAGCAGAAGACTTATTGGGTAAAATGGAAAAGAAGCCCAGACAAAGCATTATGTGGCAAAAAAGACTTTCCAAAACCAACATTGAGTTCATTTTGTGCTTTGCCTGGGACCTGGCCTTAAGAGTGGTTTGCGTACCAAGTGAGACTCCATTAGAGAAAATTAATTTTTTTATTTGCTAGTGGTTAGTATTTGGAGATAGTTTCTGTTCAACCATCAATTCTTAACTCTGATAGACACAATTCCTATCTGAATATGAAGTTACTGATTGAGAATCACCAACCACATACTGGAGTGACAGGAATCTGTAGGATGCAGTGATATTTCCTGAACAGTTAGCTATCTTGAAGAATGTAGATTCCCAGTGTGGGATAGACTCTGCTTGAGAAATGATGTCTAATTGTACCTGGAACAATCTGGGACAAGACTGACAGCAAGCAATGACTCCAACACTCAGGCTAACCCAGAGCCCGAATTGCTTTGTAGGTGAGGTGTGCTTATCCGCTGTGTGTAGGAATTCTGTTTTTGCCTGTTATAGATTCATGAGACTGTTCTTCTCCTTCTACCAATATGTTTCAACACATTGAAAATAAAAGCTTCCACAGATGCAAAGACCCACAGCCAAACATTAAGCAGAGCTTGGGAAACCCTGCGGAAGAGGGAGAGGAAGGGTTATAGGAGTCAGAGGGGTTGAAGACACAAGAACACATCCCACAGAATCAACTAAGCAGGGCTCATAGTGGCTCACAGAGACTGAAACTATAATCACAGAGCCTGTCTGGGTCTGTGCTAGGTCTCTGCAAATATGTTTATCTTGGGTTTTTTGCAGGACTCCTAACAGTGGAGTTGGGGGTTGTCTGACACTTTTTCCTGCTCCTGGGACCCTTTTTCTCCAACTGGGTTGCCTTGCCTCCCATCATGATATGAGGGTTTGTGCCTAGTTTTATTGCATCTTATGCTGTGTTTGGTTGATATCCCCGGGAGGCCTGCTCTTTCCTGAAGGGAAATGGGGGAGCAGTAGATCTGGGGAGAGGGAAGATCATAGTGGTTGTGGGGACATGGACTGAGAGGAGTGGATGGAGGGGAGGCTGTGGTTGGGATGTATTATGTGAAAGAAGAATAAATAATGTACTTGAAAAAGGGAAAATGCTCCCATATCACTTCCTGTGACCATAGTTGATTAAACCCAAGGACCTTGTAGGACCCAGCCATGACAAGCTCAATAGAGGCCTGAGTCTCAGTAGTTTATCCTGGTTCTAAGAAAGACCACAAACTGAGATTACCTAGGCACCACCCAGGAACACCCCATCCAAAGAAAATTCTTAATGTTCCAACCGTTGTAGATAGGATCACCCACCAGCACACACCCATAGCTTTTTACCAGGACACCCCTACCTAGACAAATGTCAGCCAATCGGGGGCCCTGAACCTTAGAAATCCCTTACCCCGACCTTTGATACTATGAAAACCCAACCCTACCTGAGCTCAGGGTTCTCCAATCACTCCAATACATTGAACACATGGAGAGACTGCGTTTGCAAACTTGTGTAAGAATAAAAGTTCTTTGCTTTTACATACAGGGCTCAGTCTCCTAGTTGGTTTTGGGGGGACTTTGTGATCTGGGTATAACAGATCTCTGAGTCTTTATTCTGTGTCCTGTTGTCATTCAGACACCCACACTTAAATAACGACTTTGCCAGATCTCTTCTATAAAAACTCATTTAGAGGCTTTTCTCTGATAAGTGGATTTGGGGCGATGTAGGTATTATGGGTTAAGCTTCTTGTATATTTTAAATGAGACCTTTTATCTTTTTTTTCTCCCCGGGTATTTTATAAAGATCCTCCAGGTTCTGTGAGGTGCTTTCCTTACCAAGCAAACACGCCTGGGCATGCTTGTGCTCTCTCGCCGCCGCCCAGCCTCTGCTCAAGTCACCCAGGATGATTAGTGGCCTGCCGTTATTTTAGCGTCTCCCCCAAGGTGATGCTAGGAGCTCAGCTCTTTCTTAAAAAGCCTAGAAACAGTTTATACCACTGTGTTACGCAGGAATTTTTCTACTCAGCAAAGATACTTTCCTACTGTGGGGGAAACAGGTCCTGACCGGCTTTCTTTACCACACTTATGTAACCATCCTTAGTGTGCCTCTGCTCTGGGGCTTCAGGACGCAGGAATTTTCCACTGTCTCTTCTATGGGCTTTTCTCAGGCAGGCTGAGAAAGTCTGTCTCCAGTCATGCCCTCCCTCTCAGTGTCCTTCAGGCTTTACCTGTGCTGCTTCTTCTCAAACTCTACTGCCTGAATTGAATGTGGAGCACATGGAAGCTGAGGGATGGCTCAATGCACGGAGGTGTTTAATAAATATTGCTCCAAAAATGATTGTTTCTCTGAGCACATGGCAGTAATGAACTTCTCAGAAGGCTTCTTTATGTCCTGAACAATCAAAATGCATTGAGCATATTTTTATCTCTGTTCCTAGTAAAATTGAAAAAATGGCTAATTTTAGTTTGTTAAGGAAGTACTTTCAACTGGGAAAGGTAGCTTTTGAGGAGGAGGGGGACTAATCAAAATAAAATTGAGTGGAAAAGGGGTTTGATAAATTGTATTATTTTTTCTGAGAGCCTTGGAAAGTGACAGGAAAGGGAGTGGAGAGGACCACTCATCGAGAAGTGTTTTAGGAAATTTGCTGGCTTCTATTTCAGGAAGGTTTGCATTGACATTACTAACAGAGACAGATGAAGGAAGAGGAAACGCGGCTCGTTAACTGCCTTTCTTTTGAAGGCTGGTAGATAATGTTTCCGTGTGTTTGAGATGGCCAAGGACAGAAGACAAGGTCACAGGATGGAGAAACTCCCACACTGGTGGCAAGTGCAGCTGAGAAGGAAGCCATTCTCCACCAGCTGTGTGACACCTCTTGGAGGGCCCTCTGACATTATGTCTAGAATGGTCTTCCTCTGACTCTCTCACGTAGTCAGTTCCTCATTGGTAGGTTTTACCCAGGGCTCAGCTCCCTGTAGATCATCAAGCTCTGCTTATTCTCAAGGATGTGCTAGAAATAGGCACTGCAGGCAATGGTATAACTTTTCACTTTCTTTGAGGGGTGATGGCTTACTTTATTCAGGACAGCTCATATTACACTTAAATGTTTCCATCCAAGTCATCAAAGGCCAAAGTCTTCTCTTTTTTCAGAGTAAGATATGTAGACCAGGCTAGCCTTGAACTCAAAGGGATTTGCCTGCCTTTGCCTCTAGAGTACTGGGATTAAATGTCAGTCACCACACTGGGCTCCCTCTTCCAGATTCTAAAGGTGGAAATCTCTGTTTCACAGGCAGTGGTGACTTGCCCAGTCTGCACTGTCCTTCCAACCTCAGTCAGCCTCACTCACTGAGAATGAAGTGAGACAGGAGAAGTCTCATAAAGAATTCTAAGCAGGCTCATTTGTTATTTTGCTTTGTACTTTTGAAAACAACTATTTATTTTTCTGGCTTTAGAAGTGCTAATTGTGATGCTAAAATTTTAGGAAAAAATATATTTAAAAAATTAAAACCCCACAAAATAAAAATGCTATCAGAGTTTGGAAGTTTGGCATCTTTCCTTCTATATTGGTTTTTTTTGAGAAAAACGTAAGTATTTGGCAAATATGTGTGTGTGCGTTAGCTCGTTTATTGGTGCAATGGACAAAAGGGTCCGATGGACAACGTAAAAGGAGAGCTGTCTGTTTTAGCTCACTGCTGCAGAGACTGCAGACCATGCCTGGCCCAGTGCACTCAGGTGTGCTTATGGCGGCAGGGCNTGTGTGTGTGTGTGTGTGTGTGTGTGTGTGTGTGTGTGTGTGTGTATGTGTCTGGTTTCTTTTCTTCACTGCAGGGAGGGAGCAGAGTAGAGAAGATAGCACTTCACCTAGACATCCCCATGACCCATGTTCCTTCAGTACTTCCTAATAATGCCACCAGGATTTGAATCCTCAGGCTTTAACCCACGCACTAGGTCAAAGTCCTCCTGATCTAAGTATCTGAAATGCCATCATGGGCACATCTCTTTTTAAGTCTCCTGTAAATTTCTCAGTGTAAGCAAACTGAAATTAAAAATTAACTGTCACCCCTCATACACACACTCACATATAAATTCTCTTACAAGGCCAGAATCATACTCTACATGCAATTTTGCATTTTGTTTATTTTCTCATACGATTTGAGGGTGACCATTTCCTAATGTCTTCCGATTCTGTTCATTCAATCATTTTCGTAGTTTCTGCCACTATAAAACAATGGTCATTGGATTCTACATAAATCTTGTATCCTGTTTCATTTTTCAGAGTAAATTTATAGGCAGCTAAGTCAATGGCCCTAGTGGGAAGAGACATTTGAGAGCATGCATGTGTGTGTGTCTGTGAATATATATGAATATGTACATGAATATACACACATCCTCAGTGGATGTGAGACCCAGTCCCAACAGAACTTCGACTTTATTCTTACTGTTTGTGCAAATATGTGTTGGCATGCACGTAAACACACCTATTCAGAGAGATAAGGTAAGATAGATGTAAGAGACGGTGCCGGATTTTTCACTTGTGTGTTTTGTAAGTGGTGGAGTGATTTTGTGCAGATAATTGGAGAGCCCAGATGATTAGCTGCTGGCCTGTATTAGATTCACATCCCCTGTGGACTTGTAAGGCTGTTGAGAGGTTTGGATTTGTTTGCCCCCTTCACACATACTCTTTCTTATCACGTCAATGGAAACAAAGCTAGTTTGTCGGTTTAGAACCAGGTACACTGTGTGCCCTGAAATGAAATGTAAATCAGAGAATGAGGATGGCAAGCCTGTGTTAATCAGATCACAACACAAGCAGAGCGCAATAGAAGCAGAAGTGGATGCAGGGGAGGGACTGAAGCTGGCAGAGCAAACGTTGGTATTGTTGGAGAATTTGAGACTAAATAAAAATGTGAGAAGGAGATTAAAGCACTTCTATCCATTCTGTCTATATTACCCTACTCCAACCAATCCAGACCAGTTGTGAGATAGGCAGCTTTTGTGGTGCATAATTACCGGGGGAGTTAGTACTTATCGGCAGAGATCGCTGGCTTTGTACCAGCTCTGGGTCTGAGCCCAGAGTTCAAACTTACTCCAAGTGACCTTAGCCAAACTCACTTATGTTTCTCAGCCTCAGTGCAGAGATAATACTTTCTCTGTGTATCACAAGGAAGAGGGAACAGTGTCTGGGACACAATGGCGGCTGTAGTTGGGATCTCCCAGGAGCATGGAAGGGTTGTCTCTTTGGCAGTCTCTTGTGGTCACCAGCTCTGTGTCTCATCTCAGGGTCAGTCATAGACAGTGAAGCAATGGGAAACACAAACCCAAATACTTTTTATTAATACAGATTCATCTCTGTGGTCTGTGAGCAGGGTTAGTACACCACCTACCTGCATCAGATCACATAACACTCTCCTGTATCCAGATGGGAATGGGAATATAACAAAAAAACCAATCAGACTTTTACCAGTGTGCTTTACTCATTTCTTGCTCACATTCCTCTCCAGATGTGTCTAAGAGAAGGCAGGTAGGGCTAGGAGTGTGCTCAAGAGGGCTGACATTTTCAAAGGCTGCTTTTCTTGTTGTCAACAACTCGGTGGCTCTCCTAAGTTTGGTTTCTAGAATACTTCTGTTTTTATGCATTTTGCATTGGTTTTATAGTTTGGAGCACATTTTAATAATCTGAATCATGCACACATATATAACTTAGAGACTCCAACTGGAACCTGTTTGAAGGATGGGATGCTTCCTTTTATAGCTGTTCCCAGGTTCCCTTTTTACTGCTAATAGACAAAAGGCATCTGTGTACTTGACACATTATTATTAGTTAAGGGATTAATCCAAGACAACTCAAGAATAGAGAGAGAAAAAAAGGACATTTTGGACACTATGCAATCCAAATGCTTCCCATTGGCAAAGTCACTGCTGCCATTAAAAGCAGCCATCCCCACATCTTCTGTAGCCATTCTTTGTTTTTGAGACTAGTTCTCACTACATAGTCCAGGGGCTCCTTGAACTCGCATTCCTCCTGCCTCAGCCTCCTGAGTGCTGGGATTCCAGGTGTGCGCCATTATGCCTAGTTTAACTATTCCCCTTCACCTCCTGCCTTTACTGGCACTGTCCTTTCACAGGAGGTTGCTACTAGTCCTTTCCAGACACCTGAGATGGATTTCCGGGATGCTCCAACCTAAGGTAGACCCCTTACAACCTGCCGGCTGAAGTGGGAGCTTGGAGCTGTGCTGGCACAGGCTGGCTCCCAGGCAAGCCCTTCAGCTCTCCCTCCTTCATGGTTTGGTGGGCAAAAGATCAGGTTGCCATGACAACTTCAGCAGCCATTTCAGGCTAGAGGGAACATTCCCTAAGGCTCCTCTCCATCTGTGTATCCTTGGCGATCTCTCCTGCCTTGGTGAAGGAGGTGGGGAACCACTTCCTCAAGGGATCTCCCCCAGCTTGGCGATGGTAGAAATGGGCAGGGGAACTGTGTTACCATGGCAGCATCTCCTCTAGTTCTTCCATTCAAAGAAAGCCTGGCTCAAGGGATCTGCCTGGTGCTCCCAAAGGCAAGTCAGCAAGGAACTGCATTATCATAATGGCTTCCACAGTATTCTTCCAGGAGAGGGTTGACATTGTGGGGTGGCAGCTGAAGACTGAGCGGGAAGGTTAGCTAGAGAGGCTCCAGTGCTCAGGGATCTAAGTGCCATGCTAAATCCCCGGTGGAAGAGACCAGAAAGGTTTCTCTCACTGGCTGCAATACCACCCTTCAGGCCTGCTCTTGTTCCCCATGCTCCTTCTGTTCTTTTCTGCTGCTGTCACACCCCCCAGTTGCCGGGATCACAGCAACAAAGCCTTGATACAAGCCTTGATACAAGCTAGGATGCTCTCTTGGCCTGTGGTCATCTCTTGTTTTTCCTACCAGAGTTAGAAACAATCTCCTTTAGGAAAAGGTGAATTTTATCTGTAATGTTGTGGGGATGCCAGGGAAGCAGAGTTAGTCCGTATTAGGGCACCTTTTACCCTTTCAACTTCCGACAGCCTTCCTCTTCCTGGGCTTGGAGCCTTTCATAGAACAGAGGAGGTTTTGGTGTTTGCACAACAAACTGACTCTTGTTCCAATCCATTCTTACCAGCTGAGAGACCATGAGTGAGTCACACACTCTTTCTTTTACCATTTTCTTATCTACAGGAGAAAGAAAAAGTCTTCATTGGCAAATTGTGTTAAGATCAAGCGATAATGTGTATGCAAGTACTTTGTCAGAACTCAGGCATTTGGGTAATCTTGTTTATTTTGGCAACTTTCATTCCCACAGGACATTCTTAATTGAGTGACTCAGTGGGTTAGTCATTCACTGGATGAATATGCAGCTCATTCAAATTTCTCCATTATGGTGGCTCCTCCATTTAGGAGAATTCCTTGCCCCATCTGTGCAGTGGGATACTACTCCTTCCAACTACGATTTGAGGATTAAACAAAGTACTAAATATAAACGTACTTTTGCATGCTCAGACAAAAAGTCCTTCTGCAGTTAATGGCCATTATTGTGATTGATTGTCTACTGTGTGTTCTTATAGAGGTTTCCACTCAAGGCTTGAGTATGTTTGCAGCTTTGGTTCTATTCTATCAACTTGTGCTTTCTGTACCCTTTTTTCTTCTTCTCAGTGCTGGGGATTGAACCTAGGATCTCATGCAGTCTAGGCAAACACTCTGTAAAGAGCTTATTCCTGTGATAATTCATCTCAACTGTCAACCTGATTTGATCCAGAATCACCCAGGAGGCCTGACTAGGCATGGCCATGACTCCACTCACTGTGGGTGACACCATTCCCTAGCTGGGCTACTGGAGAAAATGGAGAGATTAAGCTGAATGCAAGCGCTCCTTTTGCTTCTTTACTGCAGATACCACATGGCCAGCCACATCAAGCTTCTGTGGCTGTGACATCTTTGCTACCATGGACTGTAATCTTAACTGTGAGCCAGAATAAAAAATTCCTTACTTCTTTAAATTGCTTTTATCGGGGTATTTTATCCTCACAAGAAGAAGTAGCTAAGACAACACTTTGCCTTCTTTTTACTGTTATTTTGAGATAAAAGCTACCAGAGTTGCCCACTCTGGCCTTAGCTCGAACTCCTTCTGGCTCAGTCTTCTGTACAGTAGCTAGGATTACAGACTTGTATCACTATGCCTGACTTTCATATATTTGTTTGCTTGTTTGTTTTTGAGACAGGCTCTCAATATGAAGCCCTGACTGTCCTGGAACTCACTACATAAACCAGGTTGATCTTCAACTCACTGAGATCCCCCTGCCTCTGCCTCCCAAGGGCTGGGACTAAAGGCATGCACCATCATGCCTGGCCTCTTTCATACTTTTAATGGCTGAAAATTTACAAAAGTATAGGCAGGATCATAAAATCTCTGCGGACAGTGGCTGTGACCTGCAGCAACAGTTTGATTTGACTAGAAGTACCCAACTTCAATTTGGCCTGGGGTTTTGGAGCAGGGGCAAAGCATCTGAAGAAAACCTTTTTCCCTGCCTCACCTCTCTGTCTTTGTGTCTTTCCATCTTTCTCCACCAAGGGTCACTATCCTCTTGCTGGCATCCTGGGGACTCTCATCCAAGCCTGCCCTGCCTCTAGTGATGCCACCAGCTCTCAGACCTTTTCCATGTCCTCTCTTCCTCCAAGTTCACCTGACCCACCAGAGGTGAGTTCTTTCAAGTCCAACTCAGCGTTCAGCAGCCTAATCAATAATTTATAGATAAGACATTAAAAAGTAATGAACATTTAAAACACCGCCCCACCCAGAAAATATTTTTGCAGTTCAACCAAGGCTTTCAAAGACTTCACTCCTAATCTCCGGTGAATGCTTTTATAACTACATCAGCCTGCGGTGACTGCCTCCTCTCCCTGAACTACTGCTAAACCTACAGCATTTCAGATTTAATTGTACTTTAATTATTTCATGTGCTAGTCTGTTCTCCCCAGTGATGTTGGCAATTTCTGGAGAGCAGGAATCTTTTTTATAAACCAGCAGAATTCAGCATAAATGGAACACTCAGTAAAATTTTTTACAATTGATTAATTATGGACAGAAGTTTATCAACCAAGAAAATATCTTTTTAACATATGGAGTTGCATTTGGAAAGCCGACTCTGCTTGTTTCTGACAACAAAGGCCCCTGAGATTCTGTGTTTACATCTTCCGAGCAACCCATGTAAACCGGAGGAGGGGGACTCTGTTCCAATTATTTCCTTGCCATTCCAAGTGGGATAGCTTTAAGAGAATTCTTAGAATAGCTTTGTATAAATGTACACCCAAAGAGGCAGTCGTGGGCTTGTAAATCTCCTGTATTCAAAATGTCTAATTATTTCCGATAAACTGCTGGATAGCTCAGTTCCAGGAAGTCCGAACTTAAAATAGATCCTATGAAAGGAAGCGATGTGTAATGGAATCACATTTTCCCTATTGATTGGATATTTTTAAGATGTGCCAAAGGACAGAAAATAAGAAATACATTCTTCAAAATAGTTGTCAGGAAAAAAGAACATCTCACCAGAAGATGAAAAACAAAACAAAACAAAAAAACCAAACACAAATGCTTGAATTAGCTAGGCTACCTGAATCTGTAAAGGAATTTTCTTTTCACACCGTCGGCAATGGCAAGGATAAAACTCTCCGGACACAGAGCCTCTCTAGTAAAAGGCTACAGGTCTCCAGCTTCCCCGGGCAGAAATGAAGGGAATGTTAATTTCTCGCAACTTGCACTCATCAGACCGTGTAAGGGAGAGCTATTCTCAGCAGTGACATTCAATGCATCAAATTACATTTTGTGAAAATTGAGCTAACTTGCTTTTTAAAAGGCAGGACATTGGACTCGGGATGCAGCTCAGGACTAGAGTGCTCACCTTGTGCAAGGCCCTAGGTTCAAACTGTTCCAGAAGAAAAGAAACAGACAAGCTCATGAGGTCCAGATAAATATTCTCGGGAATGCCAAGAAGCCAAGATTTCCCCGTGGGGCCGTTTGAAGAGTTGGAATGTGCTCAGTCATACCTCACGGTACAGGCACGCAGGAATTCAGGGCCATCAGATGAAAAGGCAGGAGGGAAGACATGGTCCCATGCCTTGGTCCTGATCCGTCAGGAGTGTGGGAAAGGGACAAGTCTCAAGTACTCACCCCACATCTTTGTTTAAGACTGAAGCGCCTGGGTTCCAGTTTCCCCGAGTGTTGGCGCTGACTATTGAAAGTTCACTGTGGACTCTTTCCCAGACAGCGCCCAGCAGTCAGAACTGACTGACCCAAGTTGCTCTGATCGGAGCAATCTTCACTAATTTGAAAGTAGAGGGTGGGGTTAACTCAGTTTGTACTCTGAAGGACCATTCCTGCTCCAGAGGTCCTGTGTGATAATGGTTGATGCCGCCATCAGGATGAAGTTCAGCTGGATGCTTCCCTTCTTCTTTGTCCCCTCTCCCCAAGGTCTTTGGTCCCGGTAGTACCCGCCTGTGGTAGTTTGGATGGAATTGGCCTCCATAACCATATGGGGAGTAGCACTATTAGGAGGTGTGGCTTTGTTAGAGTAGTTGTGGCCTTGTTGGAGGAAGTGTACCACTCTGGGGACTGGCTTTGAGGTCTCCTATGTTCAAAATACACCCAGTGTCAGGCCACTCCTGTTGCCTCCTTCTCCTCTCCCAGCTCCCTCTCCGGCACGCTCACTTTTCCACTCATGCTCCATTTCTTCTTGCATGCTGCTGTGTCCTGATATAATGACAATGGACTAAACCTCTGAGTCTGTAAGCTGCCACCTCAATGAATGTTTTCCTTTAGAAGGTGCTCATGGTGTCTCTTCACAGCAATAGAAACCCTAACTAAGGCACCTCCTCACCCTGGATGCCCTCACACAAGTCTCCATCTCAAAGTCTTTTTTTCCCCTAGGGTGACTAACCTACTGCAACAGCTTTTCAATTTTGAATTAGAGCTGAGATTATTCTACCAGGGAAGTTTACCTTAGATCACAGAGACCTGGAACTATACAGTGGAACAGGGCAGTACTGGCTGACTTTATAGAGGAGCTGAGATGACAGAGGTTAGAGGGTGGAGGTCAGGTGGAGGCATGTCAGTGTGGGCAGAGCAGAAGCCAGGAAGATAAAGCCCACACCATGCGCTCCTTGGCACTTCCATGAGGAGAGGCAGGTATGAAGGCAGCAGGTGCCAAGGGACTTGCCCCTTTGGTGAATCAAGGGATGGGAAGGAGCAACCAGTCTCTCCTGAGTTGTGTATCTTGGTTCCATGGCTAATGATCTTCCTCCAGTTTTTTCTTTTTCATGTTAACTGTTATAAAAGAGGCAAATGTCTCAGAGATGAATGAAGAGCTAATGAACCCTCCAGGCTTCTACCACTCAGCTGTTCTGGAACAGCAACCTTACAAGGAGGGCGGCTGCCAGAGTTAACAGCAATGAAGTCTTCCTAAGCCCAGGCAGTGTTTCCATAGTGAGTGTCCAGCACTTCAACAATTCCACCATATTGTACAGCAGGCCTCAACCTGTGTTCCTGACTTCTTTGGGGGTCAAATAGCCCTTTCACAGGGGTGGCCTAAGACCATTGGATGACTCATAACAGTAGAAAATTACATTTATGAAGTGGGAAGGAAAGTAATTTATGGTTGGGGTGAACACAGCATGAGGAACTGTATTAAAGGGTCGCAGCATTAGGAAGGCTGAGGACCGCTGGGTTAATAGGTCATCCTTGTGAAATGCTTTACAGACATCGACTTATTTTCCCCAGACACCAGTCACCATATTATTACTTTCCCTCACTGAACGTCTGAATCTATCCATTTCCGCATCTGTGATGCTCACTGCAGCCTTTGTATATCAGGAAAGCTCCCCACCAGGGTTCCCTTTCACAACACCTGTCATCCTCAACCCCCAGCTAAAAGGGAATGTATGTGTCTCAGTAGATAAAACTGATAAGCAAATCCCACCCACATCACCATAGTGACTGTCTTGAAGATTGCTTTATTTTTAAATGTATGGCAGTCAGCTCCCAATATCGCCTT
Source organism: Ellobius talpinus (assembly GCA_001685095.1). Lineage (NCBI taxonomy): Eukaryota > Metazoa > Chordata > Mammalia > Rodentia > Cricetidae > Ellobius > Ellobius talpinus. The sequence goes on from LOJH01010300.1 coordinate 13,968, forward strand.
CCTCTTGGTGACTCGTTCCAGGAGGGTCAATTAGAGGGAAAGGTGTCATGGTTGCAGGGACAAAAGTTTTCTCTCCTCTTAAATGGAAGCATAAAGAGATAGAAGGTACATATTTACCCATTTGTCTCAAAGGATCCCCCTCCCCTGAGGGGNGTGTGTGTGTGTGTGTGTGTGTGTGTGTGTGTGTGTGGTATGTCTGTGTTCATGTATTTGTATGCATGTGCACGGGGAAGCCAGAGGTCAACATCAGCTGTCTTCCTCTATTGCCCTCCACCTTGTTTTTCTGAGACAGGGTCTGCTGCTGAACCTGGAACTCATTGATTTGGTTAGGCTGGCTAGACATTGAGAGACAGAACCCACCTGACCCTTATGCCCCATCCCTGGGGCATCAGATATGCTTCCTTGCACTTGGCTTTTGCATAGGTGCTGGGATCTGAGCTCAGGTCCTGCACCTGCATAGCAGCATTTTACTGTTCTCCTTAGTTGTCATCTTAAAGGAGCCTAGCAGCGGATGGCTTGCTTTATTTTTTTTTTCTGGCTGCGTTAGAGATGATACCCAGACCCCTTTATGTGGTGGGTAAGAGGTCTACCCTTCAGCTATCCAGGAATTCCTCATTTACTGAGGCTGAAGTTAACACATAAGATGTGACAGTTACTGTGGATCACTGACTTGCCAGGTTCTGGAGTCCCCTAGGAGACATGTCTCCAGAGTATAAGGTATTGTCTGCATTAGAACATGCGCGGAGGATCTTCTTTATTAGGTTCACTGAGATGGAAAGAGTTAGTTCAAATGTGCCTTGGACCCTTCCTTGGGTTTGGATCCTGCACTGCAAAAATGGAGAAAAAGAGCTGAACGTGGGAATCCATCCCTTTCACTCTACCTCGTTCTCTGTATTCAAGGTGGAAAGCTTCCTCGAGCCCTGCTGCCAGGCTGCGCCCATCATAACTGACTGTAGTCTTGAGCTGTGAGGCCCTCAAAACTCTCCATTCCCTAAATTGCTTTTGTCAGAGAACTTATCAAGCAAAAGGAAAATTAATTACTACTTAGAGCAGTGTGTAGATGGTTTGTTTTACTCTTTGGGGACCTGCCACCCAGCTCCCAAATAAACACATGGAGACTTATTCTGGCTTTAGCTTGGCTTGTTTCCAGCCAGCTTTTCTAACTTAAATTATCCTGCTTCTCTTTAAGCATATTTTGCTTCTGGTCTTTATACCTTTTTTTAGTCTATACATCTTTCTTCTCTTCTCACTCTGTGGCTGGCTAGGTGACTGGGTGGCTGGTCCCTGACACCCTTCTCTCCTCCTTCTCTTGTTCCTCCCCTCTTCTCTCAAGCCTCCTATTTATTCTCTCTGCCTGCTAGCCCCCCATTCTTTCTCTTGCCTAGCTATTGGCCATTCAGCTCTTTATTAGACCAATCAAATGTTTTAAGCACGCAGATTAATACAGCTTTATAGAATTAAACAAATGCAACAAAAAAGAATGCAAAACATATTTGCATCATTAAACAAATATTGCATGGCATAAAGAAATGTAACACATCTTAAACTAATATTCCACAACACCAGTAGTTCTCAACCTTCCTAATGTGCAGCCCTTTAATACAGTTCCTCATGTGGTATTGACCCAACCATAAAATTATTCTGTTGCTGCTTCAAACTGTAGCTTTGCTATAGTTATGAATTGTAATGTAAATATCTGATATGCAGAGTACCTGGTATGCGACCACTGACCTAGAACAAGGCAGAGTAGGGGCAATTTCTTCAAGGTCGATTAGACAGCATTTGATTTACACCCTCTAGGGACACTTTTCACCGATACACACTGTGTTCTCTTTGTTTCACAGCAGGGCCTGAGCACATTTCTCATAACAGTTGTTTCCTGCATGTGGGTTTCTTTCCTGGGCATTCTTAGTTACAATCCACGAAGAGAAATTTCCAAGTAGAAAATAAAACTTGAGAAAAAGAAAGCCAAAAGCCCACTCAAAGAGCAGCTACAGATGGGTTTTATGCAACACTTCTGGCTTGTGTTTCGGGACAGATGTGTTGGCCTTTGTGCATGCTAAGCTTCTCTGTGTGAGTTTATAGTATTGGTGAGCTGGAAGGGCAAAGGCAATACAGCAAATGTGTGACATGCATGGAACCTGATGAAGCATTTGCATCCCAGTGGTGCTTGAAAATGAGAGTGGATTCAAGTCAGTTCAACTCCTATTGCTGTCCCAGGCACATCCTCCATGTTGGATAATATCACACCATTAATTTTGGGACTGAAAGGCAAACTCTCATGGCTAGAATTTTTTTCTTATTAAATCTCTAGCAATGGGCACAGTCTCCAGCTCAGAAAGAAAGCACCAAAACATTTGCTGAATAGACTTTAAATTTGGAACCAAAAATCTAGAGTTTGCACAATTCTGTTTTTCTTTTTTTCTTTCCAGAGCTGTATCTTATACTTGATTCTTTTTCTCTCTTACTAGATCTCTCCTACCACCCACTTTTTTAGCCTGTCCCTCTTGGGCTTTGTGATTCTATCTCCAAAATTTCAGATCAGTTCCCTTTATGCCACCTCTGCCATCTGACTCTTTCTCTATTCTTCTATTTATATATTGTTCCTCTGGAATGGTTTCTAAAAACAAATAAATAATACAATATGCTTGCCTGGATTACTGCTGTATTTCTTGTCTCTAAACATTACCTAACACTAGTAGGCCCTCAGAATAGTTTTGGTAAATGAATGATTGCATGCAAGAGTGAGCTGCTATGTATGTTTGGGAAGTGACCTCATAGACATCCTTAGGACTTTCCTCTCCTCTCCTCTCCTCTCC
>LOJH01010300.1:16965-27571 GCA_001685095.1 Ellobius talpinus
CTCTCCTCTCCTCTCCTCTCCTCCCCCTCTCTTCCCTTCCTTCCCCCTTCTTCTCCCTTCCCCTTCCTCTCTTCTCTCCCTTCATAAACACACACACATGCATGCACGCACACACACATATGCACACACACACACATATGCACACACACACACACACCTCTGTTTCTCTATTTCTATATCTCCCTTTATGTGCTCTCTACTTAGCCTGAGAAGTACGGAAGCTTGTCCTTTGAGATGGCATACATTTCTGTCTGTAAGGATTGTTTTGTATCTGTAAAATTGTTTATTTATTTTTATGCTATTTGAGGGACTGTGAATTAAGTTCATTTATATCTAAATTGTGCTGTATTTACATTTGATTCACTTTTTATTCTACCCACCAGTTGCTTCTTTCTAAAAGCTGGAATCTAGTAAACTCTTGGAGAGCTGATAAAGCAGGCAGAGGGATGTGAGTGGGATGAGGTGGCAGTGATGGGATCCTGGAGCCTGCTCTAAGTAGGGCTGCTGGGACACTCTGCCCATGAGCAATGCTGAATGACAATGCCCTTGGGTGACTGCCAATAATCATTGTGCCGAAAGAAAAGAGGAAATGACACTTCTCTAAGCTATTCATAAAGTTAGTCATAATGAATGTTGAGTTGGGCAATAATCATCTCTTCTGGTGTGACCTTATCTTGGCAAATAATTGCCACTTCTAAGCAAGATGAAAAAGGGATCCTCTTATTTATATCTGACTAAACAGCAGAATAACAAGGTTACAGGCACTGTTCCTCACTCAAGACGCTTGGAACATTTCTGTAAGAGAGTAAACAATGACTAGATGGCTGGAAACATGTTCAGAGTCTGGCGTTTTTGTCCATTGGCCAGTTGACATTCAGGAGAACAGTCATGGAGATATTCTTATTTTGTGTGAATCTCCTCAAGCGCACCCAGTTCTATGGTACCTCCTGTTGGGTTGACATCTCTGAGTAACCTAACTGGTGGAGATTTCCTCCAATTTGACTAAGAGCATCTATTTGATATGACTAAACTGTAAACTAGATCTGTCTGCTGGTCTGAACAAGGTTGTATTTTATCTTTGATCTGATGGCCACTAAAAAATTTATGCCGGGTGCCTGTGTGGAATCCCCTGCCTTCTGGCACCATTCTTTTGCATGTATCGGCTGTTCATTCTGTATCCTATGATATTAGGCGGGGCTTTCTGTGGAATTAGACCCAATAGGAGATTTACTTATTTGTTGTGAGGAATTGTTTCTTATACTTACAGAGGCTTAGAAAGCCCATTGCACTACTATCTGCAAGTTGAAGATTCAGGAAGATCATTTGTATAATTTAGTTTATGTCCAAGGCCTCAGAACTAGAAAGGGCTAATGGCAGGAAGGATCCGGCCTAAAGTCAATGAAAATGAAATTTGATGTGTCAGGTCAGCTGGTGAAGAGGACTGGAGTCTTCCTTTCTTCACTTTTACTTCATTTAGTCTCTGAGAAGGTTGGGTGGTGGCCACCACATTTGGGGAAAGGGGAGGTGACTTGCTGAGTCTACCGGATTCAAATGGTATTCTCTTCTGGAAAGACTTTGTAGACACATCCAGAAATAGCATTTCGTCTATGACTAGTCAAGCTGACACAGAAAATGAACCGTCATGCTTAACTACTTGGCTACAGACTTTTAAAGGACAATACTTATCTGATTTATCATTTTTGTCTTCTAAAGTCTGTTGTTACAAGGCTTTTATATACCAAAACTGGGAGTAATGAGAATAGTTATAAATCATTGACCTCATATACTGTCACCACTGTCACCATGTATCAGGCTTTGATTTGTTTGTCTTAAGTCTTCCAATCATTTGAAATTCTTACCTACCTAACAGGTGAATAGAACTGTTCCTTAGCTTACCAATAGTCATACAGAAAATGTTGAACAAGCCACTAACTCAAGAACTTCCTATGATTTTGACCTCTGTATTTACAGGTGATGAAATATATTGTTTTAGAATATTACTCTAATTAGGCAAAGTTGTGTTACATTTGTTTATGCTGCAGAATATTGCTTTAACTGCACAAAAGTGTGTTACATTTGTTTAGGATGCATTTGTTTAACTTTGTAAAGCTGTGTTGCTGTTTCACATTTCCTGCCTAAGGCACCTGAATGGTCTAATAAAGAACTGAACAGCCAATAGCTAGGCAGAAGAGAGATAGGCAGGGCTCTTAGGCAGAGAGCAAATAAATAGGAAGAGGAATCTTGGCTCAAGAGGAATAAGAGTAGAAGAGAAGAGCACAAGAGAGAAAGAAAGGAAAATGCCCAGGGCCAGCCAGCCAGCTGCCAGCCAGTTAGAAGGAGGAGAGCATACAGAAGGAAAGAAAAGTAAAAGGCTCCTAAAAAAAAGTAGATAAAGAGAAACAGATAAAAACAAGAGCTAAGCTAAGGCTGACTATGCACAACTAATATTAAGTCTTTGTGTCATGATTTGAGAGCTGGTTGGTGGCTCAAAAGAAAAAGCCTGCTACAATATATGTTGTATGCTCCTGGGTCATAAAGGCTGTTTACCTCCAAGCTATCTAGAGAATCCATATTGTTTTTCATCAATTGCAACCATTGCTTAAACTAGAAAACTTCCAGGCTCTCTTGTTAGAATGACTTATGCATTCATTTAAATATAAACATTGTGGGGGTTTCAATAAAAATGGCCCCCACTGGCCCATAGAGAGTGGCTCTATTAGGAAGTGTGGTCTTGTTGGTGTAGGTGCGGTATTGTTGTTGGAGAAAGAGGTCTCTGGGGGCGGGCTTTGTGGTCTCAGATACTCAAGCCAGTGTCGTAGTCTTCCTTCCTGTTGCCTGCCGATCAGGAAAGGGAACTCTCAAATCCTTCTCCAGCACAATGTCTGCCTACACGCCACCATGTTCCCTGCCATGAAGATAATGGGCTAAACCTCTGAAACTGTAAGCCAGCCTTAAATAAATATTTTTCTTTATAAGAGTTGACATGGTCATTGTATCCCTTCACAGCAATAGAAACCCAAACTAAGACAAATATTCAAGTGGCCATTCATTCATTTAAGAAATATTTGTTGCATACAAAATAAGTGCCAGGTATTGGGTTATATGAGGTTATGAAAATAAATAAAATAAATAGGATCTGAACTCTGATGTAGCTTATCTTTAGGTCAGACATTGATGAAACAACTATATTAATGAATATGCAAATTACAGCAAACTGTGGTGCTCCCGAGGAAGAGAAACCCAGTGACAGAGCATGTGCTAGAGGAGCCAATCTAGGGAAGGTATGATTTAGATGTCTTCTGAGGAGAATTTAGTGCTATACCAGGGAAGGAGGTAGGCTTGGATGGGAAAGCTGTTTAGTCAGAAGGAGGAACATGTGCCACAACTTGGGTCATGAGGGATCTTGGCACAGTAAACCTACACTAATGATTTTGGTTAAAGTGAATGAATTCAGCTTAAAACAAAAGCCAAACCTGCTCAAGCATAGACATGCATTCTGTCATCCTACCATTCGGGAGACTGAGGCAGAATGATGTAAGTTCAAGGTCAGTGTAGGCTACATAGGGAAACTTCTATCTTAAAAAAAAAAGAAACCAAATTAAACAAAACATCTGCCACCTGTACAAATATGTAGTTCATATAAAAGTTCTCTGTTTTCTATGTATATATGAGAGTTAAAACCATGTCATAATCATATTCACAATAATCACATTATTTTATAAAATATTTTGTCTTTATATGGTGATTTGAATGAGAATGATCCACATAGGTTTGTATGTTTGAATACTTGGGTTCCAATTAGTGGAACTATTTGGGAAGGATTAGGATGTATGGCCTTGTTGGAGGAAGTGTGTCCCTGGCGGCTGGATTTGAGTTTTCAAAAGCCTTGAGCCATTCCCAGTGATCTTTCTGCTTTGTAACTTGTGCACCAGGATGTGATCCATCAATTATTCTTGCCACCATGCATTCCTCAGCCCTCAAGGACCCTAACTCTCTGACACCATAAGCCCAATTAGGTGTTTTCTTTTATAAGTTGCCTTGATAATGGTGCTCTGTGTCAGCAATAGAAAAGTAACTTCCTCTTTTGATAATGTTGGGGATGGAATCCAGGGTTTTGTACAAGCACTCTGTTATTGAGTTACAATACCAGTCCTTAGAAAATGTTTTAAATTTTTAATATAATAAGAATGCTCTACATATACATGTTTCTTTTGATGTTTAATAGTATGTTTTATTGTATACATATATTTATATGATAAATCTTTCAATATTTCATATTTGATAAATTTCTATTTTTAACTATTTAAGTAATACTAAAATAAGTATCTTTGTAGAAAATTATTTTTGTGTATTATTTTTTTTATATAGAATTTTGTAAGCTCTTGTTGCACACTGTCCCACCTTACCTCTCACTCCTCTAACCCCACGTGTAGTACGTGGTTATCTATTTACTTCCCATCCCATCCCCTTTTTGGAGACAGGGTTTTTTTTATGTAGCCTGGGATGAACTTGAATTATGGATCTTTCTGCCTTGCTTCACGAGTGCCAGGATTACAGATGTGTAATCTTTTGATTTTGTCTTTGTTAATAAAAAACAAATACATTTATTCTTGTTTGATTTTGCTCTCTCAGTAACAGCCCTGATTCTGTGTTAACCCCTTCCTAGACACAGTCCCACAGACAGCTCTCTTTAGCCTAGCCTCTGAGATGCCTTGCTTTCTTGTCCTTGGCCTTTGAGGACAGGGTCTACCTTGTCTGATTGTCCGGGCCCTTTAAGGAATGACAAACATTAGCCCTTCATGCTTCCATTTTAGAAGGCTGCTTTTTATTATCCTGTCCAGCACTGTCTAGGATGCTGGAAGACTGGCACTGGTTCTGGGGACAAACCTTTCATCCTGAGCAGAGACAGGAGCGTGGTGGGAGTCTGAGGGAACAAGTCCATATGACACCTTGTGTATACTACCCAGGTCCTGCCTGGCTTGACTGGAGTTCTGCTGTGGGTTTTAGCTTTCAAATGCATGCACAGAGACTCTTTAGCTGCAATTCCCCAGATTCATTCTTTTCTTAATTTTCTCATTGTGCTTAGCCTCCAAGGTCATCCATTATGTATGCACTCCCCCACCCTCCACCTCCCCTATCCCTTTCACCCTCATTCTGTTGCCAGTTGGTCAGAGGCGTGAACAACAGCTCACATCATCCTTGGTCCCTCACGCCATCCCATCCCTGGCCTCTGATACATCACTTTAATGACACTGCTGCCACCTACACAGTTCTCCTAAAATTCCTCCATTAATCATTCCTTCAGTCAGGGCTCCTAAGGTCCTTCTAAAATTCATAAATGCTCTACAGGAAGGTGGTACATCCAGCCACTTATTAGCTATTAGTTTGCTTCATCAACTAGGTTTAGAGAACAGGGCCTTGAAGCAATTAATAAAGTGGTTAGAGAAATATAAAGCAATGCACTGGAAGATGCTTCAGCAGGGACTGAGCAGGCCCAGAACGGGAGAAGTTATTCAATGAAGAGAGATTGGAAGTCAGCTCCCCTAGGAGATGATAGGAAGCATGGAGGGACACCGTTCTACTGTCTTGCCCTTTCCCTTCATGGATTTCTGTTGAAGGGGTAGTCAACCACATGACTTTTGAGGAGTAAATGAGAAAATCCTTAACTTTTACATGATTGGGCTAGGGAAATGGCTCAGGGGTTAAAATGTTGGCTGTAGCACAAATTCTAATTGGTATTAATAATAAAAACCCAGAGTCAGAGACAGGGCTTGATGCTCAAGATCAGAGAAGTAGAGTTCTTTTACCTCTACCAATGATCACATGGAAGGGGCGATCCTGTCCTCAGACTGCATCTTCTGATTGCATCTGTCTCCATCAAACCTCAGACTGCAGAAAGTTCCAGTTGCCTCCTGCCTTACCTCTCTCTCTCCACCCCGGCACATCAGTCTTGTCTCCACCTCCTTAGTGCTGGGGTTAAAGGCGCATGCCACCACTGCCCGGCTCCCAAATCCTGGGATTAAAGGTGTGTGCCACCATTCCTTGGCCTCTAGTGGCTTAGCTCTGTACTCTGATCTTCAGTCAAGCTTTATTTGTTAAAACACAAACAAAATCTCCCTACATAGGAGAATGGAGACAGTGGGCAGCTCTCTGACTAGTGAGCATAGCTGGAATAGCAAGCTCAAGTCCCAAGTTCAGTAAGAGAGACTTTGTTCAAAACTAAGGTGGGAGAGTGGTAATCAAAAATACCTGATATCAATCTTTGTCTGGCTTTTGCACATGCATGGCAAGATATACCCATAGCACAGACGCAGATACAGAAACACACACATACACATGCAGAGCTGTACACGTGTGCTCACACATGCAGGCATGAATATATGCGCATGTGTGTGCACACACACAACTTTACATTACCAGTAGCATAAATAATAATTGTTAAGAAAAAAAACCAAATTGTTATGGGCCCTTGAGAGAGGCACCAATGAAGACTCTTTCCAAGACTGAATACTGAATTCTGCATTTTCACTTAAGAGCCAAATGAAAAAAACTTTATGTGTCTTATTTTTTTAGGGCTTCTACTGCTGTGATGAAACACCATGAACACAAGCAACTGGGGAGGAGAGGGTTTAGTCTAGCTTGCACCTGTCAGGCCACAGTCCATCATTAAAGGGAATCAGGGTAGTAACTCAAGGCAGGCACCTGAAGGCAGGGACGGAGGCAGGGATCATGGAGGAGGGCTGCTGCTGACCTTCACCTCCCAGTTTGCTCAGTTGTTTTCTTAGATAGCCCAGGACCACCTACCCAGGGGTAGTGCTGCCCACAACGGACTGGTCCCTACCACATTAATCATCAGTCAAGAAAATGCCCTACCAACTTGCTGACAGGCTCATCCTAGGGAGGCATTTTCTCTATTAAGATTTATTCTTTCGAGGTGACCCCCTACCCACGTGTGTCAAGTTGACATGAAAGTAGCCAGCATAGTCAATCACCAAGAGAAACCAGGGCCGGAACCTGGCAGTAGGAATGGTGCAGAGGCAGTGGGGAGCCCTGTTTACGCCTTTCTCCTCACGCCTTGATAAACCTGCTTTCTTATGGAACCCTTGACCACCGCCACAGGGATGACACTGCCCACACAGAGCTGAGTCCTCCCATATCAACCAAGAAAATGTACCACAGGCTTGCCCACAGGCCAATCTAGTGGGAGCATTTTCTTACATGAGGTTCCCTCTTCCAAAGTGACTCTGGCTGTGTCAACCTGACATAAAACTAGCCAGTACAGTTTATGAAGTTCATATACAGTCATATAACAAAATTTTAGGTGAAAAATTATATTTATCAATTTTTAGATTAAAAAAACTAAATGTGAAAATTTAGAGCCAAGTATGACTGGAGCCAGGTCAGGAATATTGACTTAGTCATGTCTACAAAAAGTAATTTCTAGGGGAATGATGCCTACAGATGTGACAGTCCCTATCCCTTCCTTAACTGGAGTTTAGGTAACTTTCCATAGGTGAGCTGCCCATGGTCAACTGTGGCCAATAGCATCCCATGGAAAATTCCAAAATAAAATAATACATAGTCTAAAAGGCCTGCCGCTCTGAGACTTATTTGAACACAAATGCTCCAATTACCCTGGTCATCAGTCTGATAGCTTTGATGGCTAAGTGACTTACTGGGAACAAAGAGTCGCATCATGAGTGGGATGGAGTAGGGAGGTTGGAGACCTCATTGTTCTATTCAGACTGCTTCCTGGGCTTCAGTGGGAATGCTGATGCTGAGCAGGGGCGATGACACACGCCTGTGTTACTCACTCTCCTCCTCACAGCAGTGAGGTATTGTGTTGCCCTCATCATCACAGGAAGAGGCTAAGTACAGTAAGACTCCAATCAAGGCTGACAGCAGTGGCTCACATCTGTAATCCCTGAATATGGGCACGTCAAGATAGGAGGATTGCCACTGGTTCGGTGTCAGCCTGGGCTGTATGGTGAAATTGTGCCTAGAACAAAAACCATAACCAAAACCAGCAAACAAATCAAAACAACAAGTCAGCAAACCAGCAATGACACTACAATAGGGCACAATGTTATAATTGTTCTTTTTTTATTATGGTGTTATTATCACCTACTGTGCCTAATTTATAGCAAACTTTGTCACTGGGTTGAATGTATAGGAAAAAATCCTAGTGTATATAGGGTTGAACAAAAGAGTGGCTTCAGGCATTCATTGTGGGTCTCCATGGATAAGGGAGACTGCTGTGTTGCTTGAAGAATGAGTAGGTACAGCAAGCACATTGGGAGTGGACAAAGTGATGTGAGAAAGCCCAGCTGACCATGATCCCAGTGCAGGTCCAAGGAACTCAGTGAGGAGAACAGTAGAGGCCACTGTGCTGTGTGCTGCATAGGAATGTTTTCAAGTTCTGCTGCTATTGTGACTTGGTGGGTGGGACCTTTAGGAAGTGGAGTCTAGTGAGAGGTGTTTACAACCTGGGGAATGCACTTGAAGGGCATCATGGGACCTCAGGCCCACCCTCCTCCACCGCATGCCACTGCCGCAATGTGCTACCACAGTCCTACAACATTGGGGTCAATCAGTCATCTGTCAAACCCTCCAAAACCAAGAGCCAAATCAATGCCATTTCTTATGAAGCTAATTACATTTGTTATATGGATGGGACACTGACTAATACAAGAGGTGGCTGAGTGTGAAGACACTGTGTGGCTAGAATGAATAACACTTGGTGAATTACTTACTGGATGTTGGGAGGTGCAAAGAAGGAATCAAAATGACTCATGGCTCTCCAAAGCTTTCTACTGAAGGATAATGCTGTTTGCCTAGACTGGAAACATGGGCAGAAGGTTGAAAGTGGAAGGAAGCTGAGTTAAGTTTTTTAAGTGAAGTCTGAGGTGTGTTTACTTTATGTCATAGCTGTACCATCCAACCTAATCTTCACAGTGATCTGAAACAGCCTTGCCAGAATCTCTATGGTACAAAGGAGGAAACGGAGGCACAGAGGGATTAAGTCCTTGCTCACACAGGCCAAGGAAAGTATAAAAGACTCTTGTTCTCTTTCATGTTCCTGCTTTCCTTGCTGATGTAAATTAACCCTGCTGAGGTCCCACTGACAGGGACTGTCTCACTGTTGGCACAAGTCTGGCAGATGCAAATCCAATTTCATTTCCTGTCTGTCTTTTATTTTCCACCCGTCTGGGTTGGAGCACTTCCCTCCTGCTTGATGTGGAGATTCTAGCCTCTTTCTGGGTGAAATTCGTGTTCATGGCTGCAGTTATCATATCCGTTTATCTTAGATAAGGCTTCTACTTTTGTGAAGAGACATCATGACCATGGCAACTTATAAAGGAAAAAAACATTCGATTGGGGTGGCTTACATTTTCAGAGGTTTAGTCTTTTATCATCGTGCAGGCAGACATGGTGCTAGAGAGGTAGCTTAGAGTTCTACATTTTGATCTGAAGGTAATAGGAAGTGAACTGAGACATTGGGCATGGCTTGAGCATATATGAGACTTTAGATTCCCACCCCCACAATGACACACTTCCTCCAACAAGGCCATACCTTCTATAGTGCCCCTCCTCATTAGTTTATGGGAGCAATTATATTTAAACTACCACACTGTCCATCGATGAGTCCAAAGGAGTTATCTTGGTCCTTGAAAGTCAGTTTCTCTCACCTCTGATGGCACCTCTTCAGCTACCTGCTAAACATTCCCAATTACATAGCCACTGCCACCCAGACACCCAGTCCCTTATTGATGATTTGTTATGAGCAGTGGTGTCATTGTGAGATGGACACATGCTTTCTTTAAGCAGCAACAGGCAGTTTAGAGCAGAATATCTCCAATATAGATTTTTCAGGTCAAGGCAGCCTCTGTTTTAATTGTTTGCCTAAGGATCTGTCTGTCTTATAACTTGTTTTGTCTAATAGATTTTAAATTGAATTTGCTCTCTCTCTCTGTGTGTGTGTGTGTGCGTGTGTGTGTGTGTGTGTGTGTGTGTGTGTNCTCTCTCTCTCTGTGTGTGTGTGTGTGTGCGTGTGTGTGTGTGTGTGTGTGTGTGTGTGTTGCTGGGGCTCAAACCTAGGCTCTTGCTCATGTCAAGCAAGTGCTCCACCACCAAGCTGTAGTCCCAGCCTTCACTAGCCACATTTCATGCTCACATTGCCGTGCCTGACTAGTGACTATCATAGTGGATAATTCTGATAGAGCATTTTGATCATTTCAGAATGCTCTAACTGTAAATTAACACAACAGGGCACCCAAAACTAAATGCCCAAGTCAAACTTCACATTCTCCACGTTGCACAGTAGCGTACAACATCATTGTAATGGATTGAATTCTGTCCTCTTCAGATTCCTATATTGAAGCTATAATTTTCAATGTGATTACATTTGGAGATAGGTGCTTTAAACTAAAAAATTGTAAACTATAACTTAAAAGAGATCATAAAGGTGGACCCTAGTCTAATAGAACTGGTTTCCAGGGATAACAAACTTCTCTCTGCTTGCTTCCCTTTCCCTTCCATATACAGAGTAACAAAACAGCAGCCTTCAGAATGGGAAAAGATCTTCACCAACCCCACATCAGACAGA
>LOJH01010301.1:2828-14171 GCA_001685095.1 Ellobius talpinus
CACACACACACACACACACACACACACACACACGAGTAAGTAAATAAATGAATAAATAAATAAATATAGGAATGGCTGACTCTGTTTGGTGAGTTTGTTTTGTTTGGAGGCAGGGTGTCACTATGTAGCCCTAGCTGGACTGGAACTCTCTCTGTAGACCAGGGTGGGCTCGAATTCACAGAGATCCACCTGCCTCTGCCTCCCGAGTGCTGGGATTGGAGGCCATTCTATACCTGCCCAGCTCTGATCTTACAGCAAGCTGCCCTTTCCAGATTTCACTTTAAATTCCTAGTAACATGAAACTCTGCTTCATTTTTTAAGAAAATATTCTATTTTTAACTGTGTGTAATGGCAGGGGTGGGGCTTGTACAAGATTGAAGAGGCTAGAGACAAGGGCATCAGATTCTCTGGAACTGGAGTCATAGGTGGTTGTGAGTCACCCATTGTAGGAACTGAACTCAGGTCTCCTAGAGAACAGGAAGTGCTCTTAACTGCTGAGCCATCTCTCCAGACCCTCATCTAGCTATAAAGAGATTATATATATATATGTATGTATGTGTATATATATATTATATATTCTCACTAGAGAGCCCAGACTGCTCTCCTTCTGGTTCTCTTTCTTAAGTGCCAGGATTACAGGCACACACCACCCTGCTTCATGGGGAATCTTGAGATACTGAGGACCTCTGGCAGGGAAGACAGCAGCCCCATCCCAGCTCCTCATTCCCATCTTTCTCCCTGGCAGCCTCCTGAGGAAGTGTACTCGGCCGGAGATTCTGTCCTGGTGAAGTTCCATTCTGATGATACCATCTCCAAGAAAGGCTTCCACCTGCGGTACACAAGCACCAAGTTCCAGGACACACTCCATAGCAGGAAGTGACCGCCCCTGCATGGCAGCAGGAACTGGGGTCCTGCTTCCCTTGGTCACCCAGACTGGACAATGGGGGTGACAGGCAGATGGTGACATACTGTCCCTCACCCCCAGGCACCAGGACCTACAGGGCCAGTGGGCCAGGTGTCATCGGGAGATAGGGGAATCGGACTCCTGACAAGCCAGTTCCCCACAGCCTCCCACCAGAGGGGCCAGGGAACCAGAGCTTTCACCAAGACACTTGAAGTGACCATTCCTCCTTGGGGCCCCGCCTGGGGCAAGACAGTCTCTGTGCAGGACCCTGCTGCCTCTCTGCCGACTCTACACACCGTATTGTGTATAGCCGGTAGCCCTAATCTTCATTGTACCGTACATTTCCTGCCCCTTCTCCAGCCTCAATTTGGTTTTATTTTGAACCCCCATTTCCATGTTTCCAGGGGCACAAATATCTGTGGGTATCCCCTGGGAGCTATACGGTGGGGAGTTGGAGAGGAGGGAGTGGATAAATAAGACAGGGCTTCTCTTAGGCCCACTGGCTCTTCAGCCACACCAGGGCACCCCAGCCAATAAACAGAAAGTGTTACAGCCAATACCCTGTGCCAGATGTTGTCTGTGATGTGGGGACATGTGGATTCTTCCAGATGTGTCAGTTTGCTGGGTGTCTGGAGCCAGTATGGAGCCAAAACACCTGGTTTTGCTGGCTGGCCTTCTCTCTCAAAATTCCAGGACTCCTAAGGGTGTGATTTCACACTGAAGTGAACACACACACACACACACACACTTATAACCTTCCCACACAACAGGAGTAGAACATTCTATAAAGAGGCTGTCTGGGGGAGGGAAGAAGCATATAAAAGAGGTTTAGGGTATGTTTGTCCATCTGGCTTTTCTGTCTCTTGGTCTGGGGAGGGAGGGGTCTGTGAGAGTGTCTAGCTGGCATGCCCACTAGAAGTGGGAAGACCCATATTGACTAAGTTAGGTCCATTTCTGACCCGCAGAGGCTGGGTGCCAGCGCCAGGAATCCTCTAACTCTCTTTGGAGAGGAAAGTCAGGATGGTTCAGTAGTCACTGAGTAAACATTCCAGCTTGGGCCCCTCTCCCCAGGCGACAAAGGCTGCTGTCTTGTCCAGTCTCCTCCTCCCTGCTGTTGCCAACAGTGAGGCCCAGACCGGAGCCTGGAGAAACCAGAAAAGAGCCCTACCCCCTCCTTTCTGAGACTTCCCTAGGATTTCTGACTGTATCTCACAGAAAGCAGGACAAGGCTTTTCTCCCTGTTCTGGCTATACCCTGATACTGGAGCAAGCCAGTAGCTTGCCCTGAGGCAGGACTCCCTGAGATGCTAGGATTCTTCCATCAGTCCCAAGCTCCTCCCTGTGGCAGATGTAGACACTCTATCAGGCCACCTGGACCCACCCCTAGGGAGCAGCATGGCATGGTGGACCTTTTATGCAGAAAGTCATGGTAGAATGTAGACAAGCACCCAGGGCCTTCCAGAACATCAAATACTTCCCTGCCAGCCTGAAGCCACCCCGCCCCCTCAGACAAGGCTATAGATAAGGCTCTGGAGACCTTCATGCATACAGGAGATGCCCAGAGGTACTATCACTTATCCCTAATCCCCCTCCTGTGGTGAGTTAAGCCTGTAGGGCCATGAGCAGAACTCAAGAGCTTCTGAATGATGGGAGTCACGTGACATCTCCTATACCCTCTGGTCACCTACCAACTTAGCAATGGCTCCTCCATGATAGTTTGTAGTCATTGGTCACAGTTGTCTCTACCAGCCTTCCAGGTTCTTGTGAAATCCAAAGGAAGGCAATTCCAGTTCCTAAGGCATATGCCCAAAGGAGCCAAGAAGGTCACAACCTTGTCTAAACTCAGACTCCCAGCCACTGAGACTCATCAGTGCTCCACTTTGGTGGTGGAAGCAGCTGTGTGTGTGGTGTCTGGTGAACAACCACAGCATGACTAAAGACAAATGACCTACCTATGCAGCTGCCCCAGGCACATGTCCCAAGACTCCATCACCCAAGAAGACTCATATTCCTCTGAGGACTCCAGGGTAAGCCTTCAGATCTTTTCTGGGTCCATCAGAGATGGCCAGTGGAGCTATGGCATTTCAGTTTCAGGGAGTGACAAACGGGACGTTGTGCCAGTAGCAGAAGGTGCGGAGCATCATAGCTTACATAGATCTAAGCATCGCACTCTTAGCTTTCGTGTAAGACCAGAGCCACAGTCTTGGCTCCTAGACAAGTGTGTGAAGTCGGTGCAACATGAAGACCATGGAATAGGTCCTTGGAGCGGTTTCAGGGTTCTCTATCACTGTGGAGCTGAGAAGTCGGGGGACAAGTCCGGATGCCCAGATGTTCGCCTCCAAATGCTTGCGATCGGGCAATGGCAGCCGAAGCATGAGTGATGAGTGGCGAGTGAGGAAGGAGGGGGCTTTGAGGACAGAATGCCAAAGTGAGATGGTGGGAGAGGGCGAGGATGGAGAACAAGGCTCTCCTCCTTATGGTGTTGGAAGCTATTCCAGGAAGTGGAAACATTTTGGGGATGGTCTTTTGTTTGTTTTGGTTTGGTTTGGTTGTTGTTTTCGCTTTTCCAGACAGGGTTTCTCTGTGTAGTATTCTGCTCTGTAGACCAGGCTGACCTTAAATTCAGAGATCTTCCTGCCTCTGCCTCCTGGGTGCCACACTACTGGCTCGTGGAAATGTTTTTTAAGAGTTTATAAAATCACAATGCTCCCCAGTACCAGCCTACCCTCACGCCTAAACACCTAGCAATCTGAACTAGGTCAGCTCCAGTGCAGCATACGTGATGCTGTGGCTGAGGAAGGCCCCGTGGCTCCTCCACTGTCCCCCAGCTCTGAGTGTTCCCAGCACCCAGATACCGGATGATGGAAACATCAGGGAGAAGGCCCATTTCACCTCCAGTCCTAGAGTCAGGAGGAGAGAAGTGAGCTGCAGAGCCTTCCCCCTGTGTTGTCTGGGAGCACATCTCAAATCTTGGCAGAGAGGCCAGCACAGCTGGAGGACAGTTACCTCTGTGACACTGACCAGGTGCTCCATGCTGGTTGTCTGCTCCCTAAACCTGCCCACCCACCGACAACTCCCTTGCTACTACAGAGAGAGTCAAGAACCCCCACATCCAGGCTCTAAAGCCACCAAGATGCAGGCTAGGATGTAGAGGCCCCTGGAATCCTTTCAAGGAACCGAGAACCCACTGTTGCCTCAACTGTCAAACCAGGAAGGTTGGGTGCCCAACTCTGCCCCTCACTTTCATTTTTACCTCCGTCCTTTCCTCTCATGCATCTCAGAAGCAGAAAGGTTCCGAGCTTCGACACCAACAACCCATTTTTGGACCCTGGTTCTATCACTGGGTGCCTGTGCAACCCAGGATGACTCAGTCATCCTCTCTGAGTCCCAGCTGTGTCATACTGCCATGCTAATGATAGAACACCTGCCATGGTTATGACGAAGGAAGGAAGTGACCTCTGAGCACAGCCTGTCACTGCGCCTAGCAAAGAGTAGGTTCTTAATGATCAGGCTTTCTCTGCCAAAGAGCATCCCATCCCGGACAGCTCTCTATTCCTGTTCTGAAAACAAACTTCTGGGTACACCGGTTTCCAGTTAGACACTCTGAGCTCAAGGCAGCTCTTCCTCTGCCAGAAGGGGAGCAAGCATGCTTAGCCCGCAGCAAAGAGGTGCCTGTGGGGCAGCAAGGACATATTTCTGGCCAGCTGGTGGCCTTTCTGGGTACCTCCCAAGTTCCGCCCTGTACTTGATTGTCCCTACGCACAAGGCAGATTCTGGAACCTGTGAGAAGTTTGGCTGCTCCAATTTGCAAACATAGTGATGCCTGCCTTGGAGAATTGGGGGGAGAGGGCAGCCAGGTGTTCTCCCCAGAGTGCCACGAGCCATCCCACTGCCCGACCCCCCCAACCCAACCCAACCTCCTGACCAGAGCTGCTGCTCCTGCTGACGCCCTCCCTGCCCCCATCCCAGAACATCTGGTTCCAATCTTCTCCAGATGCTGCAGCCACACTTTTATGGGCAATCACCTCAGCTCGGCTTCCTAAATCAGGCCATTCTCCATTTCAGGGTACAGTCCCTCTTTGTCCCTTTCCTTGGGACCTCAGCTACCTCTTTTCCTAGCTGAGAGAAGTCACAAACAGAAGACAGGGGAAATTCCAGAGCCCGTTGAACTGGCCTTCTGCTCACTCCGCTCTGGCAGGCGGAGCTCTTTTTCCATCGAGGACTAAAAGTACAGATACTGGCCAGGGAGCAAAGAGGAAGCAGGGAAGTTGGGTGCACAGTAGTGCAGAGGAGAATATGGGGGTCATGTGTGCCTTGGAGGGAAACGGGTACGACCATGTGTTTGTGCCTGTGTTATGTACAGGGGAGCGCCTACCTACATATAACCCTGAGCCTAGCCTTCAGTTCCCTTTACACTCAGCCCTGGAGACAAACTAATGTCCTTTAGCCATAATCCACCTTCGACCTCCTTTGCTTCCTCCAAAGCCAGTGCCAGGGAAGGGGTGTGCATCTATCCCTATGTGGATGGTATGTATGTCTGTATGCATCCCCTTTTCCTGGGTCAAATGGACCCTAAGCGAGAAAGAATCCCAGCACAGCCTGGAGTGGGTGGTCTGCCCATCCTCTCTCTGCCATCCAGGGTCGCTCATGTGCTGGGAGTGCCCATCCAGACAGAGAACGAAGCAGGCTTACTTCTGTTCTCTACCCTTGTCCCCCAGTATGAGGACTGTGAGTCAGTCCCTCTTTCCAAGAGACCCAGGTCTTTCAAAAAGACAGCTGAGGCCCACCCTTCTTAACGACTCTGATAATCCACACTGCCCAGAGGCAAGAGTCTCTCCTCATCCTTCAACCCTGGGCTCCCTGCTACCCACTCCTTTAAAATAAGCCTCTGTGACATTTGTAACTCTACAGCCCCCTCTGGCGTCATTCTGAAGCTAGGCACGTGGTCGGTTAGCTGGAAGAACAGTGGGAAGGGTCACTAAGTGGGAGACAGCCCCTGCCTGAGTCTTTCTAACTGTCCCACTCATAAACTGATATACTCTCAAGAAGGCAGCCATGGGGGGGGGGCTCCGAGTGGAATGTTTCCGTTTCTGAATTGCCATAGACACATGCAAGCCTCTAAACTTCTTTGCACCTCAGTTTCCCATACTTGAGGTAGGAATACCACGCCATGTAGACCAACCCAGCTGCTGTGTGGAAGTCTTCAGCTGGTGCCCGCACAGGAGGCTCTCGGCGGTGGTAAACTGCCCTTGGGTTTTCCTTTCTCCCAGAGCAGCCAGGCCCCATGACACATGTAAACCTGGCCCTGACTCAGGCAGTGCTAGTGCTGGTAAGGTACCTCTGACAGTTCTGGAACATTTCCACTGCAGCTGAGAACCATTTTAATAAGCCTATAATAATAGGCACAGAGGTGACTCAGATCTGCAACCACGGAGTCCTGCCAGGGAGGAGGGGACACAGGGCTCTTGGGAGAGGGGAATCCTGGGTCTGAGCCATGGCAGGCTGTGGCAGTAGGAAGGACTCCATCAGGGGCACAGGGATTTTAGGCACACATTCCCTAGACACCCCAGTGCCACATCTGGAAAGCACGGGGAGGGGGTGAGACGAGATGATCTCCAAAGTCGTTTTCACTGGTGAAGCTGTGCCTCTGTCTTCTGAGCCCTGTCACACACTGTAGGATTCAGGCTCACTACTGTGGCAGTTCCAGGTGGCCTCAGGGGGCATACCCATGTGAGGTCCCTGGTGGCTACAGCAACTCAACCACTCCGTTCATCTCTCTTCCATCTCAAAGAGAGGCACTATCATATTGCCCTGAATATACCCCAAACCCAAAGTTCATATCGAAATTCAACTCGCAGTGAGGTTGCCTTTCACGAGGATGGAGTCATAGGAATGGAATCAGTGCCCTTATGAAGGAGGCTGGAGGTGGACTGAGCTGTGGTTCAGTAGAGTGCTGGTCTAGCGTGCAAAAAGCCCTGCATCCAGTTCAGTAGAGTGCTGGTCTAGCGTGCAAAAAACCCTGCCTCCAGTCTCCATGTTCTTATAGATCCTAGCACCCTGGAGGCAGAAATAGGAGGATCAGAAGTTCAAGTTCAGCTCACATGGGGGTGGGAGGCTGGACTGAACTAGAAACCCTAGCTTTTGAAAAGGGAGGTCTGCTGGAGAAGTGGGTCAGCAGTTAGGAGCACCCAGGTTCGAGTCCCAGCACCTGCATGGTGGTTCACAGCCTTTAGTGTTTTCTTTTGGACGGGTACTAGGCAGGTACATGGTGTACTGACATACACATAAATTTTTTTAAAAAACTTAAAGGCTAAGGAAACTTATTCACCTCTTCCATTATGGCGGGGGTGTGGGGTGCTCAGAAAGAAGGCAGAGATGGCTGTCTATGCATCAGAAAGCAGGCCCTCCCCAGACATCGACGCTCAGTTTCAAGAACGGTGAGAGAAAAGGTCTTGCTATTTGTAAATCTGTAGAGTTTCACTGTAGTTGCCTGAATGGACCGAGACAGATGGAGCCCTTGGGCCATGGTGGTTTATTGATGCACATGGCAAGCACAGCACAGGAGGGTGTGCCCCACCCAGGGACAGAGGACAAGGCAGCAGGCCACGTCCACAGCAGTGCTGTCAGCATAGGGGGAGGGGCTTAGGGGTCAGATCCTCTTCTACACACATTTCCCAGGATCCCAGACCTCCTGTGCCATCCCAATGAGGTACCCAACTGTTCACCAGCACCACCTCTGGAGACCAGCCATTCACCTGTCCCTCAGAGGGATGGCCCTGTGGGCCTGCCAGCTCCTCTGTCCTTCACAGAAATCCAGCAGCCTGTGTGTCATCTGTCACCTCTGAAAATGTGACTGTGACTTTTCCCTCCCTCTACTCTACCTCCCCACCTGCCTGCCCACTCTCACCACCCTCCTGACCCAGACAACAGCAGGAACAAGATGAATACATGGGAAACCGTGTGTGTGTGGGGGGATTCATCAAGAACTCCCCAGGGGAGCAGCCCAGATAGGGCAGGAGGTGGCGTGACGGAGAAGCCCACAGTCGGGCTCACACACAGCACAGAACAGTCATGACTTGAAGGCAGAGCGGGTGAGGGAGAGAGCAAAATGCACAGCTGGGCAGGGTGCCAGGGCTCTGCGGGCCACACTCCGTTCTCTGGCTCTGTCAGACCCATCAAGACACGAGGTGGCCCACTTCTGGCTGAGGACTAGGTCTCGGGGTCTCCTTCCCCCTCCTCGACCCCAGCAGCTGTTTTTTTTTCCTTTTAGGCCCTTGTGCTCTCTGAGCGAGGGAGAAGGTTTGCCAAGGAATATATCATCCCCAGACAGAAGAAAGTGAAATCTCAGAGCCCTCCAAACTAGGAAACGAGAGAGGGTACTTTTCCAGAGAGTGGGAGGGTATCTTAAGCGGGCTGGTGACAGTGACAGAAAGGATGGACAGTTCTCCCATGCGGGAAGAGGGCTGGGGTGGGGGAAGAGGAGCAGCCAGGGTGAGACAGCAATGCAGGAGCTTATTTATAGAGGGAGGGTCCTGGCCTGGAGGAGTCAAAGACCTGGGGCCCAGCTGGGTAGGGAGGGGGCTGTCTGGGGTGGCCCTGAGTGGGGTGGGTGGGGCTAAGAAGGAGGTGCCCCACAACTTTCTGCATCTATGTGGAGGCCAGGTTACACATGGGCTTTGGCCCAGGAGGCAGGGAGGACTCTGGGAGATAGAGGCCTACTTGAGGCCCCAAAACAGAAGAAGAAAACAGAAAAGGAAGTCATCTCCTGCCGAGAACCGCCCCCCACCCCAAGTCCACCAGGCCTGAAATGGGCCATGCTAACAAGAGGACTACCTTCTGTTGTCGCCAACAACGGGGTGGGGGAAGGGTAGATGGACAGAGTAGAGGGAGCAGGGGGAGGAAGAGAAAGCCAGCTCCCCAAACCTAAGCCACACATCCCTGCTCTCTTGCCATCTCTCCCCAGGCCGCCAGCTCCCCAGGAGTCCCTAGCGGCCCACGCTGATGTTGCAGGTCTTGCAGCTGGGATCTTTCTTGGCATCGGCAGTGGACAGGCTCATGAGCTGGTGCCCACTGATCTCTCCCAGCGTGCCCAGGGACAGGTCGACAGGCTCGGTGTAGATAATCTCCAGGATGAGGTCCTGAGCGTGGCGGAAGATCAGCTCTCCGTCTTCCACACTGCAGGTCAGGAACTTGTTGCAGGCAATGTCCAGGAGGGGCAGCCGGTCACGACAGAAGCGGTCCCCCAGGGAGCCCTTGGGTGCCAGTACCAGGATGGCATAGTGGTAGGCTGTGTACATACAGTAGAAGTCCGCAAAGTAGAGGTTGGTGCTGGGGTTGAAGAGGCGCTGGGCAGGGATCTGGAAGCGCCAGCGGCCATAAGGGGAGTCCTGTGGGGGCTGGCCTGTGTTGAACTCCGTGTTGCAGCTGAAGAAGACACCGTGCAGCATGCCACTGGTTGGGGAGCCATGGCTGCCACTGTTGTCCTTCAGGTAAGGCTGCAGAA
Source organism: Ellobius talpinus (assembly GCA_001685095.1). Lineage (NCBI taxonomy): Eukaryota > Metazoa > Chordata > Mammalia > Rodentia > Cricetidae > Ellobius > Ellobius talpinus. Next base: position 12,235 of record LOJH01010301.1, read on the forward strand.
CGTTCCCGCAGTGGGTCCTGCCCACCAGGGAGGACAGCCAAAGAGAAGGGGAAATGTCATGGGTTAGCCCTGCTGGAACCTGGCTGCAATATGTAGCCGAGCAGAGAATGAGCCAGCCCGACTCCAGCAGTTCTGTTAGCCTGCAGCCCCCACTAATCACAGACATGAAGTCCTTTCATGCTGTCTCCCTCGCCAGACTCTGAGGATAAGAATCCTCTGCCTTAGTCTATGTGCCCTGGCCCTCAATAAGCAGCCCGGCGCAGGTGGGTATCCCTTGTCTCTTTCATTCTGAAAAAAAAGGGAGCCTAAACAGGACCACTGCCTCTTCTTTAAGAGAAGTACCAAAGACTCTGGTTCTTTACTGTTTTCTTAGGGCAAGGGTGGGGAACGCCCACCACAGCTGCCAGTAATGATAAAGACAGTAACTGTGGCAGATTGCCCTGACCTAGCTTAGAAGGACATAGATTTGAAGCAGCGTCAGCAGACGTGGGGGAGGGTGGACAAGACCTCGTCCTGGCTGTCCTGAGAGACAAATGACTTGCCAGCCCTTGGTGCCTTGGGCTCAACAGGAAGTACTAGACCTGGTCTGACTGTCTCTTTCTCTCCCTCTTCCCTGCTCCCCGCCTCTCTCCTCAAAAGAAAGCAATATACACGTGAGCCACTGACAAGTAAGTCTGAGGCTACACTGGTGGGTCGCGTGGGTGGGATCCTCCAAGCCCTGGCTTTTGGCTTCCTACCTGCCTCTCATCAGTATCCTATAAGATTTCCCCAAAATGCTTCTCTGGTGCCTCTGGACTCCTTAGCACTCAACTTGAGAGCTAGCCGGCTAAGATTCCCCAGAGCTTTCTGTGCTCAGGAGCCTTTCATTTGGCCTTCTTCTTGCCTGTGTTCCTGGGTCCTGAAATGGAGAGAGCTAATGTACATGATAGACTCCAGTGACTATCCCAGAAGCTGGGGTCATACCTAGAACTTATTACTTGACTCTGCCAGCAGGGTTCTCTGCCAGGAAGCCCTACTTCAACGTCCTTGATCCTTCCTTAGCCCCAACCTCAAAGCAGTAGTCTTTTTTTTTGAGATAAGGTCTTGCTGTGTGGCCCAAGCTGGTCCTAAACTTGCAATTATACTTCTGCCTCGGCATTCTGGGATAGAGGAAGAGCCAGGAAGGGAGAAGCCCTAGCCGGTCTGTCTTGCCCTACCTGGCATGCTGGAAGTACTCCTTGTGATGGTTGCGGTAGAACACAGAGAAGCGGAGCATGCGGCCAGCGATCTGCTCAGCCTTCTCCTGCAGCTGGGCCAGGTGCTCCTTGGCATAATCTGTAAAGAGTCCGGGCAGGGTGAGGCAAGCAAAAGATCCGCTGCAGGATGGCAACTTCTTCCTCTTTACACCACCCACCAAGCCTACAGGCAGCCTCATCCTCTGGACCAACAGGGGAGCTTCTGCAATAGCCTGGACTCAGATGAGACAGGCCAGCTGGCCTTGACTGGGAACATGAAGATCTGCTTGTTGTCTGTTCTCACTTCTGTGGCAGCAGTGCCAGAGGCTCAGGGTCCTCTGAGTCCAGAAAGGACAGAGGAATGCCTGTCATTATACTAGGGGCTCCAAGACTGCCATCCAGGTGAAAAGAGGGCCAATAGGAAAAGTAAAGACTTGAGAGAGAAAATACAAGGTCCTTTGGGGAAGGACCTTCAAACTCAAATTGTGGAGAGCCTACTCTACAATTAGTGTGGTGGCTAACTGTAATTCTAAGTGGGGGCTGAGGATAAATTAAAGCCTGGGCCTCAGGTGAGCATTCAGTAAAGAGGGGCTAAGGCACTAGCTGTCTACTTGAGCCTCTCTATTTGGGAGAAATAAAAAAAGCTGAGGGGCTGGAGAGATGGCTCAATGGTTAAGAGCATTGCCTGCTCTTGCAAAGGTCCTGAGTTCAATTCCCGGCAAC
>LOJH01010301.1:16817-27570 GCA_001685095.1 Ellobius talpinus
GAGAGAGAGAGAGAGAGAGAGAGAGAGAGAGAGAGAGAGAGAAAGAGAGAGAAGTGCAAGCGCCCACACCAAGGCTGTCACCCTGGGAGTCAGCTCCTTCATGCTGAACTCTCCCCGGCCTATGCATGCAGCTGGAGAAGATGTGAGGTTCCCTCCCACCTGCTCCTATGCTGGCTTTTAACCTGGGTAAGGGACACACTGAAGAGCATCCTCTTTCTACACCTAGGAAATAGAGTAGCAGGCAGGGATGCAGCAGAGAATATCTAGGACTGTGTACAGTATCACATACCCAGATGAAAGGCGCCTACGTAGCTCACCCAACCACAAGTAAGACCCTTGAGTCCTGGGCTGAAGTTCTAGCCATGGGGAATAACAGCGTTGGAGCTGTGGTACGCCTGGGACCAAACAGGACGAAAACATCTCTCACGGAGTCTTTTCAACAGCTCTAAGGGGGTAGTGTGGTCATCCCATTATTACCAAGGAAGGCACTAAGGCTCAGAAAGGTGAGATCATTTTGGCAAGATGACCCCGTGAGAAGAGTCTGGATTTTGGCCAGGCATCTTCTGCGTCCTTATTTGTCTGCTTGCTTCCACGTAAAATAGGAGCGGGGAGAGGTATCAGGACATCTTTTACTCACCCGGTGTTTGAACTTGTTGGAATTCTTGTTTTCCTTCTTGTTGAGGTCAATGAAGTAATGGGTGACCCTCTCCAGGTCACTGTCTTCCATGGCCCAGGAGATACGGAAAGAGTCACAAGTGATATTATTGATCTCAATGCTGTGGGGGGTGGACAGCAGTTCCATGGTCCCCTCTGGTGTGGATCCTGTGGGGATTGAGAGTCAGAGGAAAGATTAGCATCTCCCTCCCATCACAGGGCTTTCTGGAATGTGCTGCTCCCATCATGCTTTGAGAGGTGGAGTCTCTCGCATACCCATCAAACGCCCCCTGCCTCATTGAGGTGATTGAAAAGATTGCAAGGGGGGCTAGCCTGGATAGGAGGGACCCGAGGTGAGACGGGATACCCTCTGGAAGGGGCTCTTGGCTCTCCTTAGAGGGTCCACAGAGCAGACGGCACCTGACAGGTGGCAGAGGCAGTGGGAACGCTGCAAACACTGGGCAGGGACAGATTTGCAGCAGATGGAGCTGAGGAGGGAGGGGCCCTTAGCCAGCAGGCGTGAAAAGAGAAAGGGTGGGAGTGGAGAGGCTCAGGAGGAGGAGGTACAGAGGAAGCACCTGCTGAGGGGCCAGGCCTAAGGGTTGAGGCAGGTGGCAGGTCAGGGGCAGCCAGAGTCCACAGGTGCCAAGACCCTGTGGCTCTGGCCTCACTCCTCCCTAGAGTGACTAGAGCAGCTAGGGGCCCTGCTGTGGAGGGATGGAGGGACAAACGCTCTGGATAGATCTCTGGTGGGTGGAGGCGGTATGGGCCATAGCCTGCTTTAAGCTCTTTTTGGTCCGTTACTTTGACGTGCAGTTTCTATTTTCAAAGATTCACTTGACTTTTCTTTTTTTCTTTCCTTTATTTCTTTCTCTCTTCTTTTCTGAGAAAAGATCTTCCTATGCAGACCAGAGTTTGAACTCACTATCTATCCTTCTGCCTCAGCCTCTCAAGCTCTGAGATTACAAGTGTGTGCTTACTTCGCTCTTTTAAAGAATTCCTTTTGGTCTTTTAGAGGCGGGGTTTCTCTGTGTAGCCCTGACTGTCCTGGGACTCTGTAGACCAGGCTGGCCTCCAACTAAGAGATCTGCCTGCCTCTGCCTCTTGAGTGCTAAGATCAAAGATGTGTGCCACCATCCCCAGCTTAAAGAATTACTTTCAACACTGACATCTGTTGGGGGCCAACAAACTGCTAACATCTCACACAAGTCTGAGGATATATAGGTACTGTTATCCTTATTCATCCTCAAAGTTGAGGATGCCGATATGTCCACACAACCAGCAAATTACTTACACTCTGGAGGCTGAGTTCTTTCTTATGGACTAAGGCTGTGTGTGCATGTATAGTGTGTATATGCGATAAAACTGTGTTCCTGCTGTCTACTTCTCTCTTCCTTTCGTATTCTTCAAGTGATTGAATTTTCCTTTGCCTCTTACTCCCATTCCTTCAGGTCTATCCCGACTTTGTGCCCTTTGGGCATGGAAAAGACTACACCATTATCTTTCTTGACTGTGCTTAAACAGGCTAGAATTAGCTGGGCTTGTCTATAGCCTGGTTCTCCCAGGAACGGGGCACTTGGGGGAGACACAGAACTGCGGGTGGACTCGCTCAGTGTCTTTCCTGGCTTCTATTCTGCAGCTCGTCACCCAGCACATCTCCCAGCATCTCCTTCTCTGCTCTCATCTTTCTTCCCCTTCCCTTGCCCAGGAGCTGGGGTGAGGGCACCTTGTACCTGCAAAATCAGGTACTTTTATTTATAGCTCCCAGAAAAATCCAACCCACATTTTCCTGTCAATTAAGCCTGCTCCAGAGCCTGGCACCACTAAATTAATCTGTGGACTGCCTGGAAGGCAGGTACAGGGAGGAGTGCAGGTGACGTTGATGGCCTCATCTGCCCAGGTGTTCCCCAAGTCCAGTATTTTCTTAGCTTCCCTCCCTGCAGCCAAATGTTCCTGGCTTCATGCATAGGAAAACTATGGTCAATGAACATGGGGGTGCTATCAGATCTCCTCCAAAACGAGACAAAATGGGACAGGGTATCAGAAACAACCCTACAATAATAATACTTCTGTATGTAATTTTGGAAAGAGGTGTGGAGCAGCAAGGGATTAGCAATGTCTTGGATCCTGACAAGGAGCTTCCGAGGGAGCTTTCTGTGCCCATGAATGAGCACACACTCCTACCTAAGCGCTTGAGTGGCTCCCACCTACGTGGGATCCAGCCTACACCTGCCCTGAGCAGACACCTGTCCCTGCCTTGATCCTTCCTCACTTTCGAGTCTTCCCAGAGGCAAGGGCAGCTTTGGTGGTGGGTGGAAATTCCAGGCCAGGTGCTTGCTCATTCCTTCTCTTCTCCATCTCTGGGAGAGCTGCACCCCACCCTAGCCTAAGGTCTGGGAGAGTGAGAGCAACCGACCCTGCAAGGGCAGCCAGCCAGCATGGACGAAGGGCGGGTGTCAATCCCGCTTCTGTACACCCAGATGCCTAGGGAAGGGCAGCCTGTGAGGGACGGGTTGAGGCAACACCCTAGGAACACCCACACTCCCATGTGAATCCACCCCGAGCAAGCATGTACACACCCCCACGCAGGCAGGCATGCACGCACACACACACATGCGCAAGGGGTGCCCACACTCTTCAGCACACGCCTCCTTAGACATCCTCAAACCTCCATGCTCACCTACGTATGGATGTACCCTCCTCCACCTGGCATATTCTAAGAATGTCCCAGTATTTCCCCTTCAAAAAGCTGTTGTCTTCATGTCAATGCACACACGTTCATGACCACAGGCTCACACATACCCACATGCGTGTGTGCCCCTCAGCATCACAAATCATATCTGGGGAAAAGAGGAAGCCACAGGCACCAACACATATGCACGCTGCCTCCCCCAAAAAGGCAAGCAACCCACAAGACTGCCTGTTCACACATGTACATTCGAACCCACGTCAATCCTTGCCTGGATCCTGATATTCCCCATGGAGGTTCCAAGACACAGACTTTGAAAACATGTTTGCCTCTGGTCACGTTGCTTCTTCACAGGCCAACAGGTTTGCACACCTACTCAAGTTTGCCCACAAACAGAGGTTTGTGCCCACACTTCCCACCTACCCACCTCGGCTTGCCCCAAGTTGCCCCTCCCGCGTAGAAACTGCCTGGTTGCTACAGTACTCCCTCAGCATGTACTCCCACCCACACTACAAGTGACATGTCCACCCCCTAAAAATACTGCCTCTTGGGGCCCCTGCCCACATATGCCCAGGCTACTCAGATAAACGCTGCTCCCGCACACATGTACCCCACGCGCAAAAATGTTCTGAAACATGTCATAAGCCGGTCAGAAACCCCAAAGGAACCTAACTGCGTGGAGACAGACCTACCTACGCAAGCTAGCCTACAGCCTCCTCCCCACCATGCAGACACGTTGTACACACTGGGGCCCCTTCCCCAAGCTCATTCCAAAAAACCACTGGCATGTCATACATAGGGAAAGCTCCCCCACCCAGCTGAACCTTTTTGGCATCGCCGGCTGCGCAGAATGGTCACGGGGTAACTAACTGTGTCGCCCCGGAGACCAGATCCAGCTGTTAAGCTCTTTGCCAAGGACTTAGGGGAAAGGGGACAAGGTCGCCAGGCCTGGCAACCCAGAGGGACAGCCAGGACAGTTGTGGGACTCTGGTGGCTACAACTCTCAGCCTTTCAGGGTACGCAGGATGGTTTGGGGGAAGAAGTGCACTTACCTGGCTTTAGCCGGCCCTGCAGAGGGAGACTTGGAAGAGAAGGAAAGGCGAGACCTCTCTGTGGAGGATGAGCTCCCCACGCAGGGGACAGCAGCCTGACGCCTAGGTCACAGGCAGCGGGGCTTGCTCGCTTCTCTCTGGGCTACCGGGGAGGCTGCTTCCATGCCCCACAGGCAGCCACTCCTGTCTGGCTCTGCAGCTACCGCTACTGCCCCCGGCAAGAAGACCAAGAAAAGACGACGTTGCTCGTTGCTCGCAGGCAGCCCAGCGAGTGAGTGCACAAGAAGAGAGAGGCAAGAGCGAAATCAAAGCAGCGTGGAGGAGAGAGAGGCAGAGAAATCGAGAAGGAACGAGAGAGCCAGACCGAATCTGGCTCCACCAATGGGATCAGAGGCTGCTCAGCGTCAGGTGATAACAAGCAAGCTTGGTCCCTGCTCGCCCAGGCTTGTGGGAGGGGGAAAGGGCAGAGGGTCCCCGGGGAGCTATACAGATGTCCTTGGAGGCAGCAGCTGTGGCTTCTGCCACATTTTCCCCATTCTTCCAGGACAAGATGCCTCCCGAAGTCAGTCAACACACCCCTCCTTGGAAATCTGGGGCTTAAATGCAGCCCCTAAACTTTAAGGTGCTGGGATAGGGGTGGAGCTTAACCCAAGGGCTCAGGAGGCTGGGTAGGGGAAGGGTCCCAAAGAGGTAGGTGAGCTGGGTTGGAGAGACCTTATCTTCAGTTTAGGTGATCTCCTAGGGCATCTTCACCGATGCCATGGCTCCATTTTCTTACCAACTCTCATCAAGAGAAACCAGCCCCATAGCTTCGGAGACTCTGGAGTGTCCAGGGAGAATCTTCTAGCTGCTTAAATGTCTCCAAGGAAAGGAGTAGGAGAGAGGCGTTGTAAAAAAAAAAAAAAAGGGAGGGATGCACAGAGGCAAGAATGTGGGGGGTGGAAGGAGACACAGAGCTTTGAGTGTTCTTATCCCTTACCACCCTCCAGGCTCGAGGTCACCAAAGAAAGCCCTGAGACTGCAGCCAGAGGGCTGTCTGTCTGCAGGAGGCTTGTCTATCACCAAGACCTGAGGACGGCTGGCAGTTCCCAAAAGAGCAGTCAAGGAAATTTGATGGAAGCAACAGTGACCAAGAGTTGATAATATGATGAAAAGCCCAGGTTTTGTAGTCTGATGGAAATGGAAAGAGCTCCATGGTTTTCTAGTTGGGTGACCCCGTCGGACAAGTGACTCTGAGCTTCAGTTTCTTCATTTGTGAGGTGGGATGATAATACATGTTTATTGTTATTGCGGAATTATGTAAATCATTTCGCTCTGGGCTTGGCACCTGAGAAGTGTCTGTCAACCAGTCAGAGTTGCTATCTTTCTCATTGTCGGTGGCAGTCTCTGCCCTGCAAAGTGCCCAGGTTTCTAGGGGAGGTAGGAAGGGTGTTTAGAGGGTACACTTGGATAATAAGGAGCCTGTAGTTGGCCCTTCTGCATCTGCTGATAGAAGCAAGGATCAAAAAGATGGTTTTAGATGCTGGAGAGATGGCTGAGAAGTTAGAGCACTTGCAGAGGACCCAAGTTCTATTCCCAGCTCACAGTTACCTTTCTGACTCCAGCTCTCGGGGACTCCCATGCTGTCTTAGGGCCTCTGCTGACATTGTACACATGTGGTGCTGCCGTACAGCAGTTTCCTAGGAGGTCAAAACATTCCTTATTACAGGGGAGTTCCTTCAGCAGGAAGGTAAACAACTCAAAACAGCTTCCGGATGTCCCTGAAACTGACCAGATTCACTAGGGCCCCTCCCTGCCAGAGTAAACAGGAAAAACTGAGAGACTCTCAGAGGAATGAAGCTGAGCTGCAGAGAAGACTCTTAGATAAGCCAAGAAATTGCTGAGAATGGAGCAGCTGCGTGGAAAAAAAAAGCAGAAACCAGCTGAGCTTCTGGAAGAGGTGTAGATCAACAGAGGGACCTGGAAAGGACACTCTCCAATCTGCCAAGCGGCCTGCAGGCTTTGTAAGTTGTGTTGCACGTTGGGGTGGGCTTTGGTGGTGCAGCTTTCTTTGAGTCATTTCTGCCCCTGTAAGTAACCCTTCACCCATATTCCTGTAAGCAAACCCAATAAAACTCATTGGTTCACCAAGTTGGACTTTGGTGGTATTTGTACTTTGGTCTCTCATTAGCTCCCTATCTGGATGTATGTTTTGTCTTCCCATGAAAAGTTTTGTCACATGTCACACACAACAGGTGCAACAGACATACATGCAAGCAAAACAGCCATCCACGTATAATAAGATAAAATTTCAAACATTTTCCCATATTGATTTGTGGTGATGAGGCTTTTGCTCCATTGGTAGAGTGCTTGAGTATTTGCCCAGAATGCACAAAGCTCACCATAGGAGTGGCAATGCATGTTTGTAATCTAGTCCTTAGGGGGTAGAGGCAGAGGAGGATCAGAATTCAAGATCATCCTTAGTGAGTCTGAAGCCAGCCTGAGCTACGTAAAATTTGGTTTAACTGTATTTATGTTGAACATGTGCAGTTTTATTTCTTAAACCTCACATAATATTTAGATTACATTAGATAGTAGAAGTAAATTATGGGGATGCACTTAAGTTGCATGTAAACTCCATGACGTTTTTATGCAAAGTACTTGAATATCCTCTTGTTTGGGTATCTGCGGAGATGTTGGAACCAACCCCATCAGTGCATAGAGATGGTGTCCAGCTGAGTTCTGGGTACAGATAAATATTCAGAGCAGGGAGAAAGGCCGACTCCTGAGCACAAAGGAGATGGCAGCTGAGAAAGGGTGATGGGGTGGAGAGGGGGTGACCTGGGGACAGCCGATGCCACTTGACCTCAGAAAGCAGAAGACATGAGCTGAGCATCAAGGAACATGCATGGAGAGGGACTTGGGGTCTGTATTTGTTGGCGGTAAGGGCCAGAGAGGGTGCCAGACAGAATGAAGTATCCACAGGGTGTAGAGCCAAGCAGAAGCCAGGCCTGCCTTAAATGGGCGTGAGAACCTGAGCGAGTCTGGTCAGATCATGTACCACAGAATGTGGAGTGGTGTGTCACCCAGGCGGGATTAAGTACCCCTTTGGCCAAACACAGGGCCCTGCCCCTCACACACCCACACTAAGATGTTGAAACTCAGAAGAGATTTGAGACATCGCCACCCAGTTAGGGACAGTTTCAGTTGTCTAGCCTAAAACCCCAAGAGCAACCTGAAGAGCAGCAAGGGAGGAAAAGGCAGGTTCTCTGTGACTCAGTTTCCCTTCCTTGAAATGGATGAATCCTGAACCATTTATGCTTCTCACCTTCTGAAGATGGCACTTGAAGTCGGCCTGAAGTCATGAGCCTTGGTGGTGGTGAATAGCAGCCACATGAATGACCCTTTGTGCAACTGTGTGCCCGTGAGCCAGATGAGCAGGTGAAGATGCAATGCTTTATGGCTCATGCCTCTTCATGCCTCACAAGGACTCCTCTCAGATCAGGAGGGAAACTCATGGTCAGAACAAAGCACAGCCAAAAATAACTATCTGCACATAGGAAATCTACCGAACAGCCAAGAGGATGATGCGCTTCTGCTGTCTTAGTTTGGTTTGGCTTCTTGTTTCTTTAAGACAGGGTTTCACTATAGCACAGTAGCTGACCTGGAACCCGTTACATAGGCCTTGACCTCACAGAGATCCGTCTGCCTCTGCCTCCCAAGTGCTAGTATTAAAGACATGTGCCACCATGCCTAGCCAGTCATGTTAGTATAGTAACTTTTTCTTACACAAGTCACACATGGTCACTGTAGAAATATGTGAGTACGTCATTGTAAAAATTAAGAGCGGGGCTGGAGAGATGGCTCAGCCATTAAGAGCTTTGGCTGCACTTCCAGAGGTCCTGAGTTTAATTCCCAATAGCTACACGGTGACTCAAAAACAGCTATAATGAGATCTGGTGTCCTCTTCTAGTCTGCAGGTTACATGCAAGCAAAACTCTGTATACACAATAAATAAATATAAATCCTTTTTAAAAATTAGGGAATTAAAATGATTGGTTTTCCCATCTTTCAAAAATAAATATATGATATATGCATGCACATGGTTTATTCCAAAAGTGGGAGGAAGAATTGGAATGTGTTTTTCTGTTTTAGCAATATCCTTTTCTTTATGATATGGTCTAAATTGATGTGTTTTGTTCTATTGTTGGGTCTCTTTTGGAATCCTCTACTCATCTGATTCTCTGTCTCTGTCTCCTAAACAGTGAACACACTTATAGCAAAATTTGTTTTCATGCCTTAATTATACTTTTAATATTATAAACACTTAAGCTATTAAAATACAGATTTAACAAACTATTCTTTTAATTTTATTTGTTTTTAATTGGGTTATACTTTTTTCCCCACTACCTTTCCTTCCTCCCCTCTCCCCTTCCACCCTCCTCCCACCCATCACCCTCCCAATTTACTAATTAGATCTTGTCTCTGTTTTCTAGGCAGATCTATGTATGTCTCTCTTAGGGTCTTCTTTGTTGTCTAGGTTCTCTGGGTCTGTGGACTGCAGGTTGGTCGTTCTTTGCTTTATGTCTAAAAGCCACTTATGAGTGAGTACATATTATATTTGTCTTTCTGGGTATGGGCTACCTCACTCAGTATGTTTTTTCTAGTTCTGTCCATTTGCCTGCAATTTTCAAGATGTCATTGCTTTTTACTGCTGAGTAGTACTCTGTGTAAATGTACCATATTTTCCTTATCCATTATTCAGTTGAGGGGCATCTAGGTTGTTTCCAGGTTCTGCCTATTATGAACAATGCTGCTATGAACATAGTTGAGCAAATGTCTTTGTGTATGATTGAGCATCTTTTGGGTATATGCCCAAGAATGGTATTGCTGGGTCTTGAGGTAGGTTGAGTCCCAATTTTCTGAGAAATTGCCATACTGATTTCCAAAGCAGCTGTATAAATTTGCACTCCCACCAGCAATGGGGAAATGTTCCCCTTCCTCCACATCCTCTCTAGCATAAGCTGTCATCAGTGTTTTTGATCTTGGCCATTCTGACAGTTGTAAGATGGTATCTCAGAGTTGTTTTGATTTGCATTTCTCTGATGGCTAAGGATGTTGAGCTTTTCCGTAAGCGTCTTTTGTCCATTTGAGGTTTGTCTATTGAGAGTTCTCTGTTTAGGTCTGTATTGGATTATTTGTTCGTTTGATGTCTAGTTTCTTGAGTTCTTTGTATATTGAATATCAGTCCTCTGTCAGATGTGGAGTTGATGAAGATTTTTTCCCATTCTGTAGGGTGCTGTTTTGTCTTGTTGACCATGTCCTTTGCTTTACAGAAGTTTCCCAATTTCAGGAGGTCCCATTTATTAATTGTCGTTTTAAGTGTCTGTACTACTGGAGTTATATTTAGGAAGTGGTCTTCTGTGTCAATGTGTTCAAGGCTACTTCCCACTTTCTTTTCTGTGAGGTTCAATGTGGTTGGTTTTATGTTGAGGTCTTTGATCCATTTGGACCTGAGTTTTAACAAACTATTTTTAAAAAGATCAACCAGAGCAGGGCAGTGGTGGCACGTACCTTTAATCCCAGAACTCGGGAGGCAGAGGCAGGAGGATCTCTATGAGTTCGAGGCCCGCCTGGTCTGCAAGAGCTAGTTCCAAAGCTACAGCGAAACCCTGTCTTGAAAAAACATAAAAATATCAGCCAGATGTGGTGGCTAATACCTCTAGCACTTAGACTGAGACAAAGGAATTGTCTTGAGTTCCAGGGCAGCCTGAGAACATGTCACTATAACCCCCCCAAAAGAACTAAACCAAAGTATACAAAGCATAACCACTAACTACCCAAGGGACTGGAGAGATGGCTCAGCAGGTAGGAAAACTGGCCGTTCTTCTAGAGGATTCAGCACTCATGTGGCAGCTCACAACTGTCTTGTCATTCCAGTTCCAGGAGATATGACACTCTCACACATACATACATGCAGGCAAAACACCAATGCACATTAAAATTTAAAAAATTTAAAAATCATTACCCAAACAAAACAACCCACTTATGTGACAATTGGAGAGACTGACATTTTTTAGTTTTGTTTTTTTGAGACAAGGTTTCTCTGTGTAGCCCTGGCTGTCCTGGAACTCTCTCTGTAGATCAGGCTGGACTCCACCTGCCTTTGCCTCCCTAGTTCTGGGATTAAAGGTGTGTGCCACTGCCTTTAATGTTTCTAAAGAATAAGGACTTTACATTTCTTTGGCTGAGAAAATTAATTTTTTTGTTTGGTTGGTTTGGTTTTTTTGAAATGGGGTTTCTCTGTATACCTTTGCCTGTCCTAGAACTCACTCTGTAGACCAGCCTGGCCTCAAACTCAGAGATCCACCTGCCTCTG
>LOJH01010302.1:0-27565 GCA_001685095.1 Ellobius talpinus
GCCTGCAGGCTTAGTGAAACAAAGGAACTCCTGCCAGGTTGCACTCACCACCCCTTCCCAGCCCCAAAACAGGCTGAGCTGGGGGATCTTATGACCCCAAGAAGGGAACGGGAGCCTGGGTGCAAGCTGGGATGGGATAGGAAGAGAGAGGCAGTAGCCGGGGAGAGAAGCCCCTGCAGAATGACCAGAAAGTTTAGGGCAAGGTTTTCTATTTTATCCTCTTACTTCGCTAAAAGTGTTATGGAGCCTTTTGGGTCTTTTAAGAACAGGGTCTTATCATCGCAAAGCATACTATGACTTCCTTTTTTATTTGTCCCCATTTTATTTCTTTCACTTGCTTTATTGATCTCTGTCAAAAATTTCAGATACTATATTGAGTGGATATCTTTGTCTCCTTCCTGGCTTTAGGAGGAATGCTTTGAGGGTTTTCCCCATTTAGTATAAAGGTGGCTAACTTTTTTTTATATATACACTTTATTATGTTAAGGTATGTTTGTTCTTTACTGAGTTTCTTTGGACCTTTATCAGGGAGAGATGTTGAAATGTCAAAGGCTTCTTCTACATCTATGAGAGGATCACATAATTGATTTGTTTCTGAACTTATATGCTATATTGCCTTTGTTATTTTGCAGATGTTGAACCCACGCTTACATCACAAGAATGAAACCAACTTCATCATGGTTGTCATGGCTTGACTGTGATGCATTGCCTAAAGGCTCATTTATTTGAACACTTGGACTCCAACTGGTGTCACTGAGGATGTGGGGCATTTGGAACTGTGTTCTAGCTAGCAGAAGTGGGCTGCTAGGTCAGTCCTTGAAGGCTTTTGGTCCTGTACTCTCCTTTCTGATCCACCAAGATGTGAATAAGTTCCTGTCATTATGGGTGAATGTCTCCAGTTCTTTCTTATTGCGAAGGACTCCCCCTCCTGGCACTATGAGTCGAAATAAACCCCTCCAACTTTTGTTTCCATTGGTATGTTATCATAGTAATCAGAAACTGTGCTGGCTAGTTTTATGCCATCTTGACACAAGTTAGTCATTGGGGAAGAGGGAGCCTCAATTGAGAAAATGGTTCCCTAAGATCAGACTGTAGGCAACCCTGTAGGGCATTTTCTTAATTAGTGATTGATGTGGGAGGGCCCTGCCTATTGTGGGTGATGCCACTGCTGGGCTGGTGGTTCTATAAGAAAGCAGGCTGAGCAAGTAAGCAGCACTCCTCCACGGGTTCTGCATCAGCTCCTGCCTTGAGTTCCTTTGATCATTAACAGTGATGATAATAAATAAACCCTTTCCTCCTCAAGTTGCTTTGGTCCTGACGTTTGAGCACAGCAATAGTAACCATAACAAGCACAGAAACATAACTAACATAATGGTGCATGCTCTTTGTAGTGTGTCATGGATTTCAGCTTGCCTAGTATTTTATTAATTTTTTGTTGTATTTTTAAAAAAGCATCCTGTGGTATCCCAGACCCAGAAACACAAACATGGTATGTACTCACTCATAAGTGGATATTCGCTGTAAAGGATAACCAGGCTACAATCCACAGACCCAGAGAGGCTAGGTAACAAGGAGGACCCAAGAGGGACTGGGGAAGGGTGGGTATGGGAACTTGGGGAACTGGGTTGTGGGCTGGATGGAGGGGGAAGAGTACTAGAAGAGATGAATGGAAGGGGGGCATTTTGGGGTCAGGTGGAAACCTGATGCAAGGGAACTCCCATGAATCTACAAGGATGACCCCAGCTAAGACTCCTAGCAATAGTGGAGAGGTAGCCTGAACTGGCCATGTCCTGTGATCACATTGGTGACTACCCTAATTGTCATCAGAGACTATTCATCCAGTAACTGATGGAAACAGATACAAAGACCCGCAGACAAACATTAGTCGGAGTCCAAGGAATCCTACTGAAGAGAGGAAGGATTGTAGGAGTCAGAGGGGGTCAAGAACATTACAAGAAAACCCACAGAAACAGCTGGCTCATAGGAACTCAGAGTCTGAACTAACAACCAGGGAGCCTGCATACCCAGGCCCTCTACATATATATGACAATTGTGTAGTTTGGTCTACTTGTGGTACTCCTAACAACGGGAGCAGGACTGACCCTAATACTCTGGCTGGCTCTTGGGAACCCATTCCTCATACTGGGTTGCCTTGCCCAGCTTTAATACAAGGGGAGGTGCTTAGTCTTACAGCAACTTGATATGACATGTTTTGTTGAAATCCATGAGGCCCTGCCCCTTGGTGAATAGACACAGGAGGAGTGGATTAGGAGGCGGGAATGAGAGAAGAGGAAGGAGGGGAAACTGTGGTCAGGATGTAAAATAAATAAAATTAAAAAAATTAAAAATAGAGTAATATTGGCTTCAAGAAAGGATTTAGTAACATTCGTTTCTTTTTTATTTGACAGGTAGTTTGAGGGTCATAGCTTCTATTCTTTAAAGGTTGGGTAGAATTCAGCAGTAATCTGTTTGATTCTGGGCTTTGTTGCTTCAATCTTGTGTGTAGGTTGTTTATATTGTCTTGATTTGATTTTGATAGGTCAGATGTATCCAGGAATTTAACCATTTATTTTAATTTTTCCAATGTTTTGGAATATTTTCAAAATATTCCCTAGTGATCTTCCAGGATTTCTTTGGTGTGTTGTAATGTCCCCCTTTCCCCTCTAATTTTATTATTTTGGGCCTTTTACAACTTTAGGTTACTTTGGCTAAGGGTCCTTGATCCTATATATCTTTTTAAGGAACCAACTCTTCCTTTCACTGATTCTTGGGCTCTTCCAGTCTCTGTCTCATCAAGTTCTGCCCTGATTGTATCATCTTGGGTTATATTTGTTCTACCTGGAGGTCTTGAGGTCCGTCTTTGTTAATTTACAGTATTATTGGATTTTTAACGTAAGCACACCTCATTTCTATGAACTCACCTGCATTGCCAAGATTCTAATAAGCTGCTTTCCTTCTCAATCTTTTCTAGCTTTACAATTTCCTCTCCAGTGTCTTCACAATCATTAGGAGCATATTTGCTTGCTCCCCATACATGTGTAGGTTCTAAAGTTCTTGTTACGGGTTTCCCTTTTATGCCACTGTGATCTGATGTATCATTTTTTATTTTTTGTATTTATTGACTCTTTCTTTATGGACTAAAATGTGATCTATGTTGGAGAAAAATCCCATAGGCTCCTGAGAAGAATCTGTGTTTCATAGCTGTTGGATATAACAATCCCTACATGTCAATTTGAATTACAGCAGTTTTCTCTGTTGAGCTTTGGGTCTATGTTATCTTTCTATTGGTGAGAGTGGGAGTAATTATTTCCCATATTATTATATCTGGACCTGTATGACCCTTAATATCCAGGAGTGTATGATTTATAAAGCAGGGTATACCAACAATGTCCAATGCTTATATACTCCATCACTGCACATTCTTAATGGAGTTTATAAAATTGTAATCACCTTATTTATTGCTTCAAATTTCTGACTGAAGTCTGCTTTTTTTTCTCTTGTGTATGTGTGTGTTCAGGTGGGTACGTACATGCAGGTGCTAGTGTATGCCAGAAAGGGATATCTGGTATCTTTCTCAATTGCTCTTCACCTTAACTTTTGTAACAGAGTCTCTCACTTAACTAGGCTGGCCGGCCACTGAGCTCCCAAGGTCCTTCTGTACCTTGTCTATGCTACGTTTATCTGGGTGTTGAGCATCAGGTCTTTTTGCTTGTGCAACATGTTATCAGCTAACCCATCTCTCCAACCCTTCAAACCTGCCTTCTCAGCTATCAGCATAACTATTCCTGCTTGCTCCCAGCTTCCACTTCCTTAGTATAATGACTTTCATCCTTTTACTTTTAATCTGCTTCCCCCCACCCCATGGACATCAAATAGTTTGTTCTTCGTTGTTATCAAGAGCCTCAGACCACAGTGCTGTCCTTTTCAGTGAAGTGGTATTGGTGCTGTAATAGACTCATAAAGCCAAGAGCCTTTGTGCAAGGGTTCTCAGCTCTTCCCTGCAGGATAGAAGATGGTGGTGAGCAGATAGATCTGCCTTCATGTGATGGCTAGTCCTACTTTTCCTTGTCATTATTAAGAGAAACTGAAACTGTTTTCTTACATGGGAAGAATTATTTGGAGATTCTAAAAAGCTCCAAGAAAAATGACAGTGGGGTTCATTTGCAGAAAGTAAAGATACAACAAATGTTTTCAGTGTCTGAAAAGCATTTTAAGACATGGAACAGAGCAATCAGGGCTGGGCCTCAGACACTACTGGGCCTCCCTTGGCTTAAGAATACAGCCTCATGAACCTCCATAACATCATGGGGGCTCTGAAAACAACCACCAGCATTGGGTCTTCACATGTTCTCAGACTATGTGAGTTAATCTGCTGTGTCACACCCTCATACATAAATTTGTGTAGTGAGGACCATCAACTGATTGTCATGACTGCTTTATGTGACAGCAACATATAGCCTAGACTTTCCAAAGTCATTACATGTAATCATGAACACACTATCCACATACAGATGGTAAATAGTTTTCAAGTCTGTCTTAAAATTTTGCAAAAGCAAACAATGACACTGACTTGTAAGCCATATATTATTGCACATAGAAATTATAAAGATCTTCCGGCTCAGTGGTATTTTTGCCTGTTGTCACAGCTTACACTTCAACTTACGAACTTAGGACCAGCCTAGGCAACATGAGACTGTCTTAAGAAAAAACAAAAAAATAATTACTAAGAATGTCTCAGAGAACAACACTGACCATCAGTCCACTGAGTATAATACACAGGAGAACACAAAAAGATGAGAACAATTGCAGAAGGCATAAGTCTGGATGGAAGATGAAACTGAGCTCTAAAGACAGATGTCCAGAAAACTATAAGTTGGCCCAAAGTGCCTATCCTGGTTTGATTCGGGGTATCATCCTGACTAATGAGCAGAGACAGAGATGAGACCTAGAAAGAAGGCTTGCATGCTGCCTTCTTTATGGGGAAGAGGAACCGCTCACTCTAGACAGTGAAGACAGACACATTCTTTTCATCTAGTCAATGATCAGGACTTTTACTCAGTTTTATTTCTTGTATAAATGGCAGTGTTTGAGAAAGAATCTGGCAAGTGGGAAAACAGGAATCTTTTCACCTAACAGTAGACAGGAATGAGGAATTCTCTTTAGAAATTCATCCCTACCCCAGACATTCTCTGTTCCTTATTCAGTTAGGAGAGATCAAGGTTTTTGAGATATTTTGTTTTCTTCTTGGTCAAATCCAACTTGGTGGGCAGCCCCTATAGCCTTTGTTTTTGGGTCTCCTTATAGCCAAAGGCAGGAGCTTTTTCCAGCCGGACCAACCAGTCCCTCTGTTTTCTAGCCACTACTTCACAATGCAGTGTGCAAAGCCCTTAGCTTAGCATCCACATCACATCTGATGCCAGCCTACTCTTCAAGGAAACTCAAGTGTTCTCAACTAAACATGAGGAACAGTGACAACCACAACATGTCAAATGTTCTAGTTTACATATTCTAATAACTGTGTTGCTTGGAACAAAGATTTTAGTGCCTGAAGGGGCTCTAGTCAGTCCAAGCATGGCAGACATGGCTCTGGCAGGCCTTGCCCTTCTCCCCCATTCCCTCTGCCTTGCTAGAACCCATTAGATGACATTCCTAAAGCTAGCCACCAAGGTCTGCTCCCTTATTTGTCCACTTGCTCTTCCTGAGGCTGACTATGAGGGTCCACCTATCAAATTTTGAAATCCAGCAATCAAAAGCCCCCTTTGGTTCACCTAATTAACATGCCCAATAAAAAAAACTCATCCAACACAGGGAGCTTCCCTTTTATGTACATAAACTGCCATTTGTTTATGGGCCATGCCTGTCTCCTCTCTATCCAGAGGCAGTCCATTGTCCTTCCAGGATAAATACCCTTTCTTCTCTCCCTCCCTTCTTTCCTCCTCCTTCTCCCATGTCCTCTATCTCTTGTCTTTGTGTCTTGTTTCTTCCACTTTGTTCCTCTGGGGCAAATAAATCTCCTCTTGTGCTGACAACTTGGTCTTGGGGTGTCTTGTGTTGATACCAGTCCCTTCAGTGCCTAGGAAAGGTACTAGAAAAAATTATTTTGCTTTAATAAATGTAGTTCTAGCACAGTTGAAATGGGCTGGCTCACCCAGGTAAGGGCAAAGCCATACACAAGGTCACAGACAGTCCCATTTCTTCCTCTAGGCAAATGAGTGTCTGATGGGACCAGGAGTTATGTGATTGTGATCACTCAGTCTTGTGCCTAAAGGTGGCAATATCTAGGAAAATAGTTAGAAAATAAAGAACCATGTTTTACTTTTTTTTATTGTTTATTGTTTTTTATTAGGAATCATGTTTTTCATTAAAGGCTATCTGTTATACTCATCATCCTAAATGAAAGAACACACAGCTAAACTAAACATGTCAATGGTACCTACATAGGGAATGACAGACAGCACAGTGTGACTATGAGACGGGATCCTTTTCTTCTCCTTCATCTTCTTCTTCTTGTTTTTTTTCTGAGCTAATATCTTGGCTCTCCTTTCATTTTTTCTTTAAAAATATTTTTTTATTTTATGTACATTGGTGTTTTGCCTGCAGGCATCAGATCCCCTGGGACTGGAGTTACAGATAGCTGTGAGCTGTCATGTGGTTGATGGGAATTGAACTAAAGTCCTCTGGAAGAGCAGTCAGTGCTCTCAACCACTGAGTCATTTCTCCAGCATGATTCTTTTCTTTTTTGAGATGGGGTCTTGCTATGGTGCTTAGGCTAGCCTCAAACTCCAGATTCAAGCAGTCTTTCAACCTCAGTTTCCCAAGTGTTGGGACTATAGATATGGATCATCATGTCTGGCTGAGGAGTTTATCCCAGTGATCTGAGGTTGGCATGCTGGGATAGCACAGTGTTACCATAAACTAACACTGACTGTTAACAAACCTAAAACAATGTACATGAAAATTAACTTGGAAAGATACCAATGTTTGCAACAAATATAAGATTTTCTGTGCCTACTATGTGTTTCTTTATAATTGATTTTTAGGCCTGCAGTGAACATACCAGGTGAGGAAAAGGGTCCCAAAGCATCCACCCATGGTGGCTAGATCTGCCATCCTGGAGCAGGCATGAGAAAGGTTCTCTCTTCAGGGCTGGTTACTTCTAATATTTGCCAATCCTTTTTGTTTAAGTGGAGACATGTTAAACATGCAACTCCCATGTAGTGGTTTGAAAGAAAATGGCCCCTAATGGGAGTGGCACTGTTAGGAGGTATGGCTTGGAGGAAGTGTGTTACCGTAGGGGTGGGTTTTGAGGGTTCATATATGTTCAAGCCATGCCCAGTGTCTCAGACCATTTCCTTTGCCTGTACAAGACAGTGAACTCTCAGTCACCTCTGCAGTACCATGTCTGTCTGCAAGCCGCCTTGTCCCATCATGATGATAATGGACCTTTGAACTGTAAGCTGCCCCATTAAATGTTTTCCTTTATAAGAGTTGCCATGGTCATGGTGTCTCTTCACAGCAACAGAAGCCCTAACTAAGACACCCTACATCCTGCCAAGTAACATAAAAAATGCAAAGTGAGCATAAGCAAGCACAGGTAGGAGTTGTCTGTTTCTGTAATGTGGTGATCCTACAAAGTTCAGCCAGCTACTGGGAGACAGTAGTGAGGTCTCCATTTTCACTGATGTTGTAGCATAACTGGGGCCTCTTAGAGTTGTAAAAGCTCAATTTTACCCTATTTTATCAGAAAATGGTACCATCAAACAGCACACAATGGTCAAACCAAAGCTGATTTGAATACCATTTTTCATGCAATGAGGTTAGAGGCCACTAAGTTGAGCAAAAAGCTCTAAAAGTGAAGTGAGCTGCAGTCTCACTGCCTGTTGACTTTACCAGTCCCGAATATTCACCCATACAGACAGACAATGTGTGTGTGGGCAGGTAGTGGTATACACCCACCTTTTCTTCAAAGAACTTTCTCCTTAACTTGGCATCCGTAGGAGGGACTATTTTCCTTAGGTTTCTGTACCACTTTCTAACGATGTACCCTCTCCAGTAGGCTTGGACTCTAAAACACAGAGATGTAGAAATGATGACTGTCTAATAGCCTTATTTTTAAATTAAAAATTATTTTATTTTATTATGCATATGAATGTTTTATTTACATGAATATCTATACCACTTATGTGCCTGGTG
Organism: Ellobius talpinus; assembly: GCA_001685095.1. NCBI lineage: Eukaryota > Metazoa > Chordata > Mammalia > Rodentia > Cricetidae > Ellobius > Ellobius talpinus. The sequence goes on from LOJH01010302.1 coordinate 8,194, forward strand.
CCCATGGAGACCAGAGAGAACATCCAATTCCCTATGTGCCTGGTGCCCATGGAGGTCAGAGAGAATATCCAATTTCCTAGAACTAGAATTACAGACAGTTGTGAGTCATACCATGTGGGTGCTGGGAATTGAACCTGGGTATTCTAGAGCAGTTAGTGGTTTTGACCACTGAGCCATCTCTGCAGCCCCTAATGGCCTTATTTTAACAAGTACTCCTCCCAGCCTGGGCTGCCTAGTGACCTTCTGGGTAAGTAATCAGCCTGAGCTACAAACATTTGTCTCCCCTCTTCAGGGCATGGAGGACACTCTTACCTGGTGGCACACTTTACTCTGAACAGGCGGGCCCCATCATGTATCACTCTGGTTTGATATTGGTTCTTTCTACAGAGGGGGCAGGTTTTTTTATTTGTGAACTTTTCAAAAGCCTGAAGGCATGCCTGAAGAAAAGGATTTTCACTTAAAACCTTAAAAGTCATTACTTATAAACATTTTTACTTCTAATGTAATTAGTGTTCTTTTTTCAAGTGAAACTCAGTCCAATTTAGATTATAAAGTAGCTTCATCAGATGTTAGCATTTCCTCAGGAAACCTGTTTTAAAAATGATTTTCCACAAGAACATGCACGCAGAGACTTCAAAAACCTTTGAAAGTCAAGTGGCGTAAAGGTAAAATGCTACATGTCAGACTGCCGTGCAAACAGCCGGCAGGAAGCAAGCTATCAGCAGCTTTGATGTGCGGCACTAACAATCTGCTACACAAACATCTGTGGATCTGTCACAGAATCCACGATTTTCACAACAGGATGAGCTGCAGTCTACCCTAAAGCCATGTTTGTGACTACAAATGGTGCTCATGGATCAACAAATAGCTCTTTCAATGAGTGAGGGAAGGAAGCCAGGCCCAGGGTGGGGTTCCTTACCTTGTGGAATACGTGTGAGCAGGAAAGCAGCACCTGTCCACCCGGAGAGAGCAGAGTCCTGGGTTAGTAATACATCCTCTAGAAGGGCATCCAGATGCTTGAAGGTAGCATTCAGACAGCTGAGCACTTTCACACTTAGGTTTTTAAGTTTAATATAGTATAAGCATATCATCTAAACAAAGCCAATGACCCAATACCATAAAAACATCATGCTTGATATTAATCCAGTAAAAGGAGTGCCAAGGTAGATACTGCTAGGTAGATAGGGTGGGGCAGGAAGGAACCCGTCCACGTGGTGTGGACTTGGTAGGAGAAGGAGCAGAGACACAATAAGAAAACATCTTTATAGGGTTTTGTTCAGCTAAATTACATTCCTCAACTTAAAATCACAGCTTATTGTGACATAATTCTGAGAGTTTTTAGATGGAGAGAAAATATGTTCATGAGAAAATGCCACCCTTCTGACTCAAACTCTCCACCCAACAGTGATGTTTTGACCTGGAAAAACAAAAATCAAAACTAACCTAAACCCAATAAGGAGAAAGGATTTTAGTGCATAACCATGGGCAGGTGAGTGGGCAGATACACATCCTACCGTTTTCAGTGACCTACCCTGCGCCTTTGCTCACTCTGTGTTTTTCTTAAGTGGGATTAAGGGAAAGAATTTTAGAATAGAGCTCATAAACTCCTAAAACCTTTTTAAAATATTTATTTTATTTTAGGAACATGGGTGTTTTGCTTGCATGTATGTCTGTGTACCACATGCATAGGGTACTCATAAAGACCTGAAGAGGGCATTAGATCCTCTGGAATTGGAGTTAGAGGTGGATGTAAGCACCATGTGGGTGCTAGGAATTGAACCCCAGTACTCTAGATGGGCAGCCAGTGCTCTTAACTTGTGAGCCACGTCTCTAGCCCCTAAAACCTTTTTCTGGATCCTGCCAACTGTAAGCTTAAATTTAATTAAGTATTGTATTAAAATCATCTGTGGACTCAGTTTTTTTAATATAATTTTCAAAGTCTTTTATCCACAGATATCATTCTGCTCTAAACAATGTAAGTCTCACATAATTCTAATAAATATTAGAATATTATACTTTGAGATACCCATATATTCATTATAGGCAAACAGTTCATGGTGATAGTTACACAAGTGAGGCCTATACTTCATTTACATTTTGTCATATTTCTGGGTTGGTCTGTTGTGAATCACCTGAGTTCTGTTCTCACTGTTAGATGGTGTCATCTACTGCAGAGATAAGGAATTACTTGAGCTGGGTGGTAGTGGCGCATGCCTTTAATCCCAGTACTTGGGAGGCAGAGGCAGGAGGATCTCTGTGAGTTCGACGCCAGCCTGGTCCACAGAACGAGTTCAAGGATAGCTAGGACTATTTCACAGAGAAACTCTGTCTCAATATAACCAAAAAACCCAAGCCAACTAGAAAAAACAACCCCCCAAAACAAAGACAAACAAATAATAAAAAACCCACAAAACCCAATAAAGTATCTTGAAAGTAATTGAGGAAATTATTTCTATTTTTATTCATGTGTGTGTGTCTCTGTGTGTGTTTTGCCTGCATGTATGTCTGATCTGTATGCCTGGTGCCCAGGGAAGTCAGTAGAGGGCATAGGATCTCTTGGAACTAGAGTTGTGAGCCACCATGTGGGTATTGGGAATCAAACCTGGGTCTTCTGGAAGAACAGCTAGTAAATACTCTTAACCATTGAGCCATCTCTCTAATCCAGAAAAACTGTTTTTAACTAAGAAAAAAAATCTAATACGGGAATACTAAGTGCAAGATTAACACAATACTATTAGTATTTTAGCCAAATACTATAAATATAAATAAAATGACAAAGTTTAGTGAAATGCTTACATAACACCTGAAACATTTAAGTTTTCATCCGTCATACAACCAGGCTAAACATGTACAGACAATAAATGAGGTTGCTGATGCTGGATGATTTTCTGCAGCTTTAATGATCACGCACTCCGACACTAAATTAAAAACTTCTCTACATATGACAATTCTGTGGTTCAATGGCTGTCTGAAATCTTCCCAATATCCAACTCCTACGTAAGATTAGGTCCTTTTGGAGAGCTAGAAGGAAAGCATACTTCAAGCATCTTAATTCACATTACTGAACAGCAAAAATGGCTGTGAGCTCCTTGCTGACAGTGAAGCATTTTGGTCTGAGAGGTCAGGACAAGCCCATGAAGCTTGGGGTCCTCAGCTGGGACCTAAGCCTGGCTATATGCTGGGTTTTCTCAGCTGCTGTCTCAGTGCCTACCATGTAGAAGCTAAGGCTACACACTATGCAAAAGCCTTGGGCAAAAACCATATTTCTCCCCAAATTCTGAAGCATGAGTGACCTTGGCTCCTTGGAGCTGGCAGTTTAGTCAGGCACAGCAGTGGGTCTGTGTGACAGGGTCATGAGCTTTCTATGCACCGGGATGACCAGCCAGCTTATATTAAGAGCTGTGTGGACAAAGATTCCATTTTATGCCAGGATTCTCCCATAAATTCTTCGAAGATATTCAAAGCATCCTTTCATGCAAATGGCATACTTGTACTTAGTGTCACACCAGTAAGTGGACACTGTCAAGTGATGTTGTTCAGCCATACACACACACTTTAAGGGTAGTAGAGAAAATGTTAAGTATTTGAAAGTTACAAGGGAGCATGGAACTGGGTGGCTCAGTGACTAATACTGGGGATGCAGAGCCTGGCTGATCTAAAGCTCTGTTATGTACCTGAGGATGGAGCTCAAATTCTTCTTTACATATCGGGCATGGTTGCATGGAGTCCCCTTGTAGGAGGGATCTCTGCTTCACTCTCTCCCATTCATCTGATGACAGTGGCAATGGGGGAGGTGGCAAGAGGCCCAGTTTCTGGGCTACAGGAAAGATAAGACACAATAAAAACTCATGTATTTTAGCATAGTCACATGTAATTTTTAATAGGCAATCTGTATGCAGATACTCTAGGGAGGCATTATAGCAACCTTCCACAATGCATATCAAGGTGCTTTTCTATGGAGGTATGAGTTCAGTGATAACACCTGACATTCTCAATAATGATTTATGTTTTATACAGACTTTGTCATCATTCTGAATGCTAGGGATATTCAAGCAAGCAGGATTGATATTTAGTTGTATAGAAGTTGAAGAACACTTATTATTATTATTTGCCATTTTCCTTCTTGTTTTTCATCTAATTTAACTGTCAGCCTGTAGCACTGCCTCCGTCCACTTAGCCTTGCTGCCCTCACCTTAGCACATCAATCATGTGCTACCTAAGAATACATTTCTTAAGCAAGAGATATATAAGAACACATCACATGAGCTTATATCCCATGGGGAACTCACTTTGAGAAAGTACCTGCAACATTCCTGAGTATAGGGCAGGTAGGACTGTAAATATAAATCACTATCTGCAAACTGCTAAATAATAGTAAAGGTACATTAAAAAAATAGACCTAGCACAGAGGGCCATCAGAAAAGCACTCTTGGTCCTAGAAAAATTCATGGTAGAAGTATGAATATACTCTGAAAGGCTAGAACATAAAAGTACTCTCACAGGGAGTATATTTTCTAGATAAATAGACTTCTATGCCTTCCCAGGAAAAGTCACAGATGAGACACTCATCCCATGAGCCTTAACAATTGTGGATATATAGAAAACAAAAAGACAATGGAGAGTCATAGTACTAAGAGCTAAGTAGCTATGAGAGCATTAGTGTCAACATGGGAGGTAAACAGCAGTTCACAGGGATGTGTATGTCTGCATGCAGTTGCCAGGAAACAAACTCTGCATACAAATGTTTTACCTAAGATGATAGGAAAAGGAAATGCAGCAAAGTAAAAGAAACAAAAAGGAAATATCAAGGACAACAGCAGAAATTCCAAGAAAATAAAAGCCAAAATGAAACTAGAACCAACAGTAGGTATAAATCCAAAATGTCTTTTTCTCCAAAGAGACATTTCTAATGATTTTGACTACATAAATACAAAGCACAAGGGAAAAAATACAGAATAAGAAAAGGAAATAATCATAAAATGCGTACCAAAGCAGGGGAATGGGTTCTATCACCAGCATCTATGTAAAAAAATTGCACAATAGTGTGTGCTTAGTGCCGGCAAGGCAGAGACAGGAGATCCTTAGAGCTTGCTGGCCAGCCAGTCTAAGTGAACTGGTGAGCTCCAGTTTAGTGAGAAACCCTGTCTCAGAAAATAAGGTAAATGAGGAAGATACTGATACCAGCCTCTGGTCTCTACACGCACATGCGTACACCTGTGAAAACACACACAAACAAATAACAAACAAAAATTCTGTCAAGAGCATCTATATTCCAAACTCACCTGATAATATAGGTGAGATTAACTTACTTCACTAGACTTAATTCTAGTAAAAATATACCAACACTAAAACCATCAGGAGAACAAAAAAACAAACAAAACCCCAAAACTCTGAGTTGAACCCCGAGCCATTAGCTCAGGGCCTCTCTTGTCTTGATTTAGTACCTGCCATCCTGAGCAATGAACTCAGCCTTGATTTATTCTTATACTGATGGGCATATGACTTACTGTAGGTGAAGTGATGCCTACTGTCAAGGGCCAGACTCTGAACTGCACAAACCTCTATCTGTAATAATGGCCCAAAGCAGCAAAGCTGAGAGTAAGCTTTCTCTCAAGGTGCCTGTCACCCTTGGATGGCTCTTCTACCATATGTGGAAACTTTCTGCTCCTCACCTCAGCAGCTAAAGGAACAAGAGGCGTACCTGACTGCCTGATGAGGGGTTTACCCCTTCTGTGCTATGCAGGCATCCCTACCACCTCCTGTCTACAGCACAATAGCCCTAACCAAACCTATTTGCCATGCCTAATCATTTAGAAATCTTTTATTTCTAGCTTCCCAGCTAAAATGATTTTAAACTTACACAAGATTGTAAGAATGGTATAAAGAATTCTGTGGCCTTAACATGCTACTATAGTGATGGGAACCAGGAAATTAATGCTAAGCTAATTATCCACTGAAGTCATGCTCCCTTATCTGTGGTTGTACTTTCTGGAGGGTTCAGTGATTCATAGTCAACTACTATCTGAAAATATTCAATGGGAAATTCCAGAAATAATTCATAAGTTTTCATTTTGTTGCCAATCTAAGCAGCACAATGAAATCTTATGGTCCCATGCTCCATTTCTGTCTAGTCTATCAGGCTGTCTATTTTTATACCCCTTGTCCCTCTGTAGTTGTCTTGGTGGTTAGACAGACTGTGGCAGTATTACAAGCTTTAGGGTTTGTTGAGGCTCCAAAGCAACAAAGCAGAAATGTTGACTATTCAGATGTGCCAAGAGAGGAAATAAAGAGCTTCTTTCAAAACAAACAGGAAAGTTCTTGATTTCACAGAAAATAATTACATGCTGAAATTGCCAAGATAAGACCAAATCTTCTATCTGCCAAACTATAAATAAGAAAAAATAGATTCATGACAATTTGACAACTTTACTTCTGTAATAGTCATATAGGGAGGGCTACAGTAGGAGCAGGAAGGTTGTGTTTAAGACAGCTTCAACTACACAGTGAGACCTTCTCTCTCTCAAAAAAAAAAGTTATGGCCCTAGTGTATGACAGGGATCCAATTAAGATGGAAAGGCACTAAATTTGTGGATGGTATTTAAACTGATGTCAGTGTCACCAGAAAGCACTGAGCCTGTAAAAATTTTGGGAAGGGGGTCCCTTGAAATGAGGAACATCAAGGCATTTAGTTCAATGAGGGATCACTGTACAGATTCAAGCAGAGGTTTGGGCTGACGAGTATAAGCATTACTGCTGTGGCTATGCACCAGTGGAGACACTGCTGCCTCACCCAAAGGTGAGAAAGCTGCTTAAGGAGGAAGGACACCACCTGAAGTTCATCTTCAAGTTAATGGAACCAGGCTCATCTAGAAGATGTCAGATGGAAACTACATTCACAAAACACAAAGATATAGACACGTGCCTATAAACCAAACACTAAGGAGCTTGAAGCAGAAGGATTGAGAATTGAAGGCCAGCCTGAGCTATACAAGGAGATTCCCAAAGCCAACAAAAATATGCAAAGGAAGGCAGAAGGGCTTAAAATACAGAAGCACAGACCAACTCTGGCATTATGTGAAGTGCCACAGGGCACATGATAAAGCCAGGCACAATGTACACAGCCAGAAATTCACTCACAAAAACAAGTCACTGGCCCTGTTGCTGCAACTTACAGTATTGCTGGCGGCCACCTTGTTTATGAGACAGTTCTACCAATACTTAATCTCAGAACTGGAAAAAACCTCAGCAGACAGAGTTGGCATTTAAAGCCTTACTAACAACACACTTGGCTGTCAGTATCTGCCAATAAAATGAAAATGTTAAGGTTGTATTTTTACCCCAAATACACCATTGCTTCAGCCTTGTAAATAGGGTACCATCCAGCTTGAGGAGGTTACACTGGGTTAGTTAGCATCAAGCCAACAAATGACCAGATTAGCTTACCTAAAGTTAGTGTTGGCGGTGTGGGATCTAGAACATACTCCCTTTCTGGATCTTCCACTTTGGGGCCCTCTGTAGTTTTTCTAAGCCCAGTATCTATTATGGCCGTTGTGTCTCTTTTGAGAGATTTTGTCTTGTTCTCATTCTTTTGCACACTTGTCTTACAAGGATCTGCTACCGAGAGATGTCCAAGTTGAAGATCATGTAAAATATGGTCCTGTAAGGCAACTGCAGTGACTGCTAAGTTACCTTTTTTAGATGAACGATCCTAAAAAGTGGGAGGTGGGGGTTGTCTTATTTACTGAAACAGTATGTAACATACCAAACATCTTCTAGAAAAAAACTGAAGCTTTGTGCTCCACTGGTGGCATATTAGCAAATCAATGGGAAGGAATGCCAGAGCCACTGTACCCAAGTCAGAGCAAACTCAGACCCAACATCTATGTTAGAAACAAGGAAACCTTTTCATTTAATTTAATTTCTGGAGCCTTAATTATAAACCAATACATTCAAACCTGTGTGTGCCTAAATAAACACCTGCTGTTTTGCTATAACTGAATTAGACTCCAGGCAAACACTATGCTTTTAAGCATACGCTCTTTGGTGAAAACTTAAGCATTTGCTGCAGGACCAGGTTCTTGAGCCAGGAGAGGCCTGTAGACAGCACTTACTGTTACCCACACTACCCACACCTCCTCATAAACACAAGGTTTATAAACTACTTTTATGCTCAAAGAATGTCCAGTTTGACTACATCCCAAGAGTGAAACTATGGGTCGGTTTTGAGGAGGATGAAATACCTTATTTTTTAACATGCTCAATCAGGAAACACCGTGGCGTGGCTTCAACAAAGTCTAGCATCACATTACAATTCCTTCCATTCTTCTGCTGTGAACAGAAAGTGAGAGTGTTGGTAAACATTCAGATCTCCTAGGGTAATGGAGATGATAACAGGAATGCCAGCTGCAGGGCAGCACAGAGCTATACCTTCCAGCTTACAGTCGTAACCCAGTCTATCCCTGTCCTCCAATAGCTTACTTACCACAGCGCTGGAAAGAATGTGAACACAAAGAATATCTAGCAGCAAAAACGGGGGTTTAGAGTGAAGTCTCAGACTAAAATCAGACACTGAGTGAACAACCCTTAAAGACAACACTTAAGCCAAGTCTTGAAGAAAGAAATGAGCAAAGATGTTCAGAAAACCCGCATGCGTGTTTGTTTTTCAGGGAGAAAGGAAACAAGAAGCAGGTATAAGGGGCCTGCTGTTTATCTTCAACCTGCCCAACACATAGCTGGACGAGACGAGGACAGACTCACTGAGTCCCAACCTGCTTTCTGCTTTTTGGGGTAAGCTATCTAAACATCTCTAGCTCAGTTTTTGCATCTATAAAAACACAAAATCACTGACATTGCAGGATTATTATACAAAAGAAAACATCCTAAGGGCTTACAAAGGACTGTTCTGCATAAGATACTCTGTAAATGGTTACTGTTGCTCCCATCCCCTCAAAAGCTGGGGGAAGTATTTGGTATTGCCCCTTTAAGTTTTGGGACCATGGTGTTATATTATTTTCTTTTTGCCAATTTTTATTAGTACCTTGAGAATTTCAATACAATATTTTTTATTTAATAAATTTATTTATTTCATGGTGTTATTTTTAGGAAGGCAAGAGTGTATAATATTCTACAGTGGAAACAGAGCACTTTTTAAAAAGCAATCTAGGAAATAGCATCGAGGGAATAACTTTCAGAAGGGTGCTGGCAGAGCAGCTGTCTCCCACGCATGCATAAAACGCTCTCTGTTCTAACCCCAGTATTACAATTTAAGAGTACAGGAAAGTGAGCTTCGTAGGAACTAATGTGTGAGACACCTGATTTAAGACTAAGAAAAGAACTAGCAGCTGCTCAGATCCTTCAGCAGCCTAGATCATTTTCACTGTGCCCTCCTCCTTCTTTCTTTTCAGTTCTGGCATGGGGATCTATGGAAGAAGTTTGTATTCAATGTTCCTTGCCATGGCCTAGGCTGGAGAAAGGCATATAAAATGCTGAAAGGTCAACACCATCATTTTCCTAGTTCAAAATGCTTATAATCAGCAGAGACCAAGTATGCATCAAACCAAAAATTGTTTAATTTTCAACAAGATTCATACTATCGTTAACCATAGGTAGCTAATTTAGTCTACAACTTCACTTAGTTTTTATTATACCGTTGTGATTAATATCAAAATAAGAGGGTTAAAAAACTGCCTCATCAAGTCCCACAGTATCAGCAAATTGTATAATTTTCAAAAATACTCGAAACGTGCCAGATTTAGTTCAACTGTATGAGAAAATATAAATGGAGAAGAGGTGACCCGCTAATCTAGAAACAGGAAAGCGGTAAACTTAACCTCTGCCAGGCACTAACAGCTACAACAGAAAACAGCCTGTTTGTAAATCACAGCTTGCACATGTTCGGAGGTAGTGCCAGGTAGGAAAGCACAGCACGGGGCGTCAAGGCATTTAGTCACCAACTGCTTTAAGTTAACACAAGGCAACTGATACATACAAAAATAAAAATGCACACGCGACACGGCATACTACTTTTAAATACTCCTGCGGAGCCGAGTGATGCCGTTGGACGTAGCCCCTGAGTTCACTGATCAAACCACACGCCACGCGCAAGGCAGGCAGGACCCACGGGCCGCCCACAGCGACTCGGATTGTCCGCAACACCCGTGTCTCCCCTCCCGCCCCAACACTACCCAGCGTCCGGGCCTCGCCGCCTCCCTCAGCACCCGCGCTTCTCCATGCCCCAGACAGCACAGCCGAACAAACGCACACCGGCCTCCCCGCCTCCGGGTCGCACCGTCTCGTAACTGTTCCTCGTTGTCACGGCAACCAGCACTTCGGAGTGCGCATGCTCGCCGGTGCCTGGCACGCAATGCGCACGCTCCCGGGTCTTGCCAAGTCTGACTGACCAGTAGGCGGGGTCAGACGCCCTCTTCGCCTCACTGGCCGCAAGCGGTTTGATGCGCCGGCGCTTGCGCCATGGCCACGCCCCCATGTCGTCAGCTAGAGCCCGGTTACGTCATCGTGAGGCGCGCGCCGTAGGCGTGTGTGGTGATGCGCGCGCTTGTCAATCCCACTCATCCCTGGCTGTCTGGTGTTTGTCTCGCGTTGTCTCGCGTCGTTCCCACCCGGCGTACCCCAGTCAGACTGCGCGGTGCGTCCGGAGGGTGCGGAGACCCGTGTGGCTTTTCTCAGTGGGTTTGTTGTCGCCCCCTGCGTCGGGAGATTTGTTGGCCGTCTCTCGACCGCTTCGCGTGCGCCATGGCGTTGCCGCCTGGCCTCCTTGTGTTCCTCTCACGATGGCTGCCTTGTCCAGCCTTGACTCCCGGTAACTGACCTGACGATCCCGGCCTGTTGTGTATTGCCGGGGCCTTTTCACGTTCGCTCCCTCCTCTAGTGACTCCTTTCTAGTCTTGGGCTCTCATGGCTGCTCTGAAGGCCAAGGGGAAGGTGGAGAGAGCTGTCCCTGTGGCTACTGGCCTCCTGGGGTACCTAACCCCTCAACTCTCAGTGACATCTCCCACGTTGTCCATTGAACCAAGCTTGAACCCCTGGGGTCTTTTAAAAGTCTCTTGCTTCTTGCTCCAAGCAGAAGTCTGTATTGATTTTCTTCTGCCTCGAATGACAGTTTTGTTGTACATTAATTGGAATACAATTTACTTAGAAATGCAAAGAAAACACAGTGCAAGGTTCCCTACAAAGAAAGTAAAGTCCGCAGAAGTACTGAACTGGAAAATTGGTCTTCTGTCACTAACGTCCCAAAAGTCGATATAAATCTGGTATACATGATATAACTCTGGAACCATAGAACTTTAAGCTCCTCTTAAATTACAACTTTTTCTTGGCAGTGAACTTTCTGAACTGGCTCTTATTGTTTGAACCTTGTAAAAGCAGATTAAGTAGTTTTAAAAGTCAAATACACAATTAGTTTTAAGTTATGAATTTTCACATAGTTTAGGAGTTTTTGAGGAAAAAGTATAATTTTACCTATGCTACAGTGAATGATGGATTTAGAAAAGCAGTAAGTCTACCTTTTGCAGTCTTAAGAGTAGTCTTTATTGAAGCCTAAGTGGATAAAGCTTTTGCTAGACCTGAGTTTAATACCTGTTTTTGGCAAGTTGCTTTATTTTCCTAAACTATGAATTTCTTATTCACAAAAGAGGCCTTGCTGAATTGTGTCCTTGGACATCTATCAGTTATCCCCAACTGTAGTCCTGGACGTTATTCTCTGAGTGAACATGTGGCCAATCTAAACTAGTTAGAAACTGTGGTACCATGGTGATGGTGACATCATGGGGGACAGTAGCCTGGCCAAGCTGGGCCAGTCACAGGAACTCAAGTGGATGGGGGGGCAATTGGAAAATTCCTTTAATTCTTCCTACTGACTGTAGGAACAAGAAAAGACACGAAACTGCAGCAGCATCTGCTCCATTAGCATCATGGGGTAAGAGCCTGAAGGTGTGGGGCCACCAGGTGAACCTTAGAAGGAGGATTAAACAGGAAATGGCAGAACTGGGATTTGGACACAGTCCAAGATGGGTGATGCAGTTTGAGCCCTGGAGCTACCCTAGTTTTTGGTCTTTTCTCTTGCCTGCTTCGTCTCTTGTGGGTCTGGTTTTCTGTTACTTGGAGCAGGAAGAATTTCAATGAAAATAGGGGTTCTGTTACCACCTTAGGGCTGTGATGAAGTTAAAATATGATATTGTATGTGAACTGCTTTGGACAGTGCCTACAATCATCCTGTTTTGAGGCATTTCTCTTCAACTTTATGAAGTTCCAGAAATAAATCCCTTTTTAAAAATCCCCAACCTTATCCAAATGATTAAAATCTCATTATGTTTTGCTATCTGAAATTGGGTGGCCATTTTTCGGTTAGTTATAAAGATTTTTATTTTGTCTTTTGATTGAAAAATTAACCCTGTCATTATTACTTTGCTATAGGTTTTCTTCTCTATCTCTCATAAGAGGACTCTCTTATGCTGCCCAGTGTGATTTTGATCTCTTAGAACCTAAGACTTAGTTAAGTTAGTCCATTCTCCTGCCTCAATGGCATGAGTATCTGAGACTACATATACGAACATATATCTGGCTTATGCTTTTATTTAGACATTGCTTTTGCTGCATCCCACAAATTTTGAAGACTAGTGATTTCATTTTCATTTAGTTCAAAATACTTTTAAAAATTTTTTTGGAGTCCAGTAACTATGTCCTGTCCAGTGATGGTCTCTACAAAAAGGGTTCCCATCCCTTCAGCCTCGCAGCATCACTGAATTCTAACACCGTGTTACTCTCTCCTCACACCTTTCATTGGGCCAGTGGATCAGCCTGGACAATGCAAAACAAACTAGCTCTGAGTTTCTGTCCTAAATTATTTTATTTTTCTTTGCAGGGCTTCTCTGGACAGTTCTTGAAAGTCAGGTCTTCTGGTGGCAGCTTCCTGAACTTTTCATTTCTTAAAAAATATTGCTTGTTTCTAGACAAGGTCTCACTGTGTATTTGGCCTGTAACTTGTTGTGTAGCCTAGGCTGGCCTTGTATGGACATCAGTCCTTTTTTCTCCTTCCTGTTTGTAAGGAATTCAGGTGTGCACCATCATGCTCAACATTTCGCATTGATTTTCAAAAGAGATTCTTTGAGATAAAGTCCATGTAGAACAGCACTGATCACCATACAGTGAATAGCTCAGTGGCATGTGACAAGTACACAGTGTGTTTAACTACCTTTCTCTTGTTCTAAGGCATTCTTGTACTGCATGGTGGAGATAAATCCCACCTGCATGCAACAGTGTTTGCCCTATCCCAGCCCCTAGCAGCTGCCAATTTGTATTCTGTATCCATAGGCTTAGACTTATATAATACATAACCTTTGATGCCTGGCTTCTTTTATGTGACATTTTTGAGGTCCCTTGATGTCATAACATGTTCCAGTACTATACATTTATATCACAATTAATTATATGATCATATACAGATATACAGACTCATGTTTGCATGTCCTTTCTTCTTTTTTCCCTTTTTAAGACAGGGTTTCTCTGTAGCTTTGAGCCTATCTTGGAACTAGCTCTTGTAGATCAGACTGACCTCGAACTCACAGAGATCCACCTGTCTATGTCTCCCAAGTGCTGAGATTAAAGGCTTGAGCCACTACCTCCCGACTGCATGTCTGTTCTTATTACTCTTGTGTATGTGCAATCATTGGGTACTGTATGTGACCACCAGACTGCTTTTCCCAGCAGTTGCTCCCTATTCTGACAATTACGGTCTTAGGTTTAAATGCTTCCACAGCTCTCCTAACACTTGTTTTCTACTTTTGTATTGATGTTAAGACAGGATTTCATTATTACCCTAGGTTTGCCTTGAACTCATGATCTTCCTGCCTCAGTCTCCTATGTGGTGGAATTCAGATATGAGCTACCATGTCTGGCTTCTGCTTAAAAGAATCCTGTTAGTTAAGAGATGGTGTTATGGTTTTATATCTTCCTAGTTACTGGTGATGGGTGTGTCTTCATGGACTAACCCTTTAGTGGGAAGTGCCCTGTTGATAAATCTTTGACCCACAGATTCTGGTTGGGTGTTCTCATTCTTCTGATGGGCTATCCAAGGCAATTTTCATTTCTGTTATGGTGTTTTAAACTTGTATTTCCTTTTGATACAATCTTGTTTCCTTTTCTTTGCTCCTATTTCCCATCTGCCCTTGCAGGTGCCTTACTTGTTTCACCACAGCATGACAGGCTACTTTACAAAGAAATAAAAAGGATTATTGAGCTTGATGTTTGAGTTTCATAGGCATGGTAGGAACATCAGCTTCACTCTGGAGAGAGCTTTGTAACTGATGCTATGCAATGGTAGGAGTTTCTATGGGAGGAAGAGGCTTTGTGGCTTGACCAGAAGAAGCCTTAGTGAGTCAGAGCCTGTCTTAGGCTTTTTGTAACAAAATAACTTTGGGTCCTTTGACTTTGACCATAATCTTAAGCCTACCTTTACTCTTCCGAAGAGGATGCTCCAGTGGCCTAAGGTCTCAATTGTGTCATCACTGCCACATGAAGACCAAACCTTTAACTTAATGGTTGGAGAACAGACAACATTCTAACCATAGTAACCATTATCTCATTAATCACAGTTTAAATACCCTCTTTGTTAACTTCAGACTCTGCCTTGATTTTTGTCTGTTGCTGCCTTCTTGCTTCAGAAAATGCATTTTCTTGCCTTCCTTGATTTTTTTCTTGCCAAAACAGCTTATTTATTAACCAATGGTAATAAAACTATTACAGAGGGGAATACCACATCAAGACATGAACACACATTCACCTCAGATAGGGAACTGACAACATACCAAAGAAAGGATACTCCTAAAGTTCAACTTGTGAGCTGATGAATTTTATTGGGATTCTTACAGGGATGTGTGGGAGGAGTTACTTACATGAGCAGCAATGAATCAGACAGCTGCATCACCAAAAACCAATCCTAGCATGGTTGGCAGCTTATGTATAAGCTCACTGAACTTTCTGTGGGCAGTTTAACAGTTTAAAGACTGTTTCGGGAAGCTCAGGTGGTCTGAGCCTCTTTTAGACATCTTAGCTTGTCTGAGGGTTCTAGGTAACTTGGCTGGTCCCTGCTTGTTTAACGCGACTTGACTGTTCTTAGAATCTCCTCTCTGTAGTCCTTATTGCTTCTCTATGCTTGGAGAAGAAAGGACCTAGTATGGCTGCTCAGTTTCAGGAACTTGCTGAAGCTTTTGAGTTGTTTATCTCTTTAGCTTAGCCAACTTTGCTTTGGCATGGAGTGCTTGACCTCCTGTTAGAACATCCTGTGTCTTAGAAAGCTTCCCTTCAACATGAAGGCTTATCATGGAGGAAACTGCTACACAGCACCTGGCCATCTGGCCCCATAGATCCTAAGCTGTGGCTGATTTTTTTGGGCTAGTTGCTATTTTTGTGTGTGCCAGTATCCTTTCATGATATAGGACCTGACTGTTGTCCTGGTATATGAGTTTCACAGTGCTTCTGTGCACTGCATCAATTTCCATTGCTACATTAAGCCTGTGTCACCACCTCTTTACTGCCTGCCAAGGATGTCAAGCAGCAAGCCTTACTTGTCTGATGAGTCATTCTATAGGTTGGCGATTATAGTCAGCCTAAATAGGAGATTATATTGGTCTCATCTGGGATGAAAGGTAATTTTCAAAAAAAAGGAGGACATCAAAAAGGTAATATTCAGCTAGCACTAGTGGGCTGTTGGGTCTACTAAACTTGCCGTGTCTGTGATGACAAGACAGTCTAGCCACACTCCATAAGGCTTTTGTGCTGGCTCAGGCCAGTTCTTCATGGAGCTAAGAGGGCTCCACATGGTGTGCAGGATACTGGGAGCCTTTCAGCTCTTCCCTTCTGAAGATATATATTACTAGTCAAAGTGGATCCATGGCTGGGCTCAGAACAGAGTTGTTTGGTACTGTGCCTATGCATAGGCAGGAGAAATATGAGCCAGATTTAAAGAGGCCTTCTCCCTTTTCTGGTTTGGTCATGTGATTCCCTTTGTCCACGTAAGTGAAAATGGTTGCAGATAAGTACATAAAGAGGAGACATATTAATTGAAGATGATTCAACCATCATCACATTTAAAACCTATCATTATTTACCTTTCAAGTAAGATATCAGTCCATGAGTTCAGTATTTATGAATTTATAGCTCAGTATTAAAAATGAGACCACTAAACTGTGCTATTCTGTAGTTTACATACCTGAAATGAAGAATTTGGAAGTAGATACTTTTTGTGAAAAATTTAAAGTCGTGAATAGCACCTGAATTTATACAATAGTTGTTTGCACTGCTACTTTGAATCCTTAAGGACTTTCCACAGAGAAAAATTCATTTGTTTTGGCCTGGAAAATTTCTAAGCAATAGTAACTGATCTTGCTGATAGGTCAATTATCTTTCCATACTTACTAAATCTTGTTACAGTAGTCGTCACTATTCCTTTATTATCTTTAAAATGAGTCATGAAGAAATGACATTTATCCTCAAAGAAGCTATGGGTTTAGGGACAACATCTGTATTTAAGTGCAGCTGGGTCTAGTACCTCAGTTGTGGCAGTGTCTTTTTGCGATTGTCCAGAAATGCTTTCTTATCTGAAATCCTCTGTCTAGATTTGGAGGCCAGACTTTAGAATAATAAGCTTTGGAGTAATAATGGCCTTAGGAATCAGCAAAGATCAGGATATGGCGAAGTAAGGGAGTGGAGAAGCATCTGGAAATAGTAACAAGGCTTGTAGGTGAAGAAGCTGAGCCATAAGACTTCAGAGGAAATGGTTGAACAGGAGGGAGGAGGGGATGTTTGTGTTTACAAAGAGCAGTTGGAGCCATCCCTAAGAGTGAGAACTGTATGAGGACTACACATGTATGGGCCCCACGTATATAGACCAAGGACCTATAGACCATAGGTACCCGAAGAACGGGCCTCAGGTACAAGACTCCAAATGTATAGACCCAGGGGTCTGTGTCCCAGGAGTGTGTACTACAGGCGTGTAGACTCCAGGGCTATCAGGGTGAGTCCTGGGAATTGAATATATGAAGTTAGAAGGATGAAATGTGTTCTGCCATATTGGGCTATAGTCTCCCTTTATTGGCTCAGATATAAAAAATGCTCAGAGCTGGCAAGATGAATCAGCAGGTAAAGTGCTTGCTGTGCAAGGCTGACCATCTGAGTTCAATCCCCAGAACCCATGTAAAGATGGGAGGGGAGAACAGACTCCTGAAAAGTGTCCTCAGACCTCTACACATGCTTGTCACATACATTACACACATTATAATGATAAATTTTAAAATAATTTGAATGGGGAAAAGGGTTTAATATTTCTAATAGAAAAAAGTTCAATCATAACCTTTAAAATGTGTCTCCCATTGTAAACCATAAGTGAGTATGCAAAGCCGGGCTACCACATTTTGCTTTTGCACAGCTCACAACCATTCTTTTTCATTTCCATGTTTGCCATTTGCACAGGGCTTCTTACATATTGTTTTCCTTTGTCACTCATTAGCACAATAAAAAAGATGGGGCAATGACTCTGGTACCCCAGTTTGTTATTTGCCTGTTTTGGGTCTATGAATATAAATATATATGCTAATGCATGTTAGAATAAGGTGCTTCCATAGTGTAATAGAGTTTAAGTTGTACAAAGACAATGGGGTGGTGGTGTAGCTCATTGGTAACATGTCTAGCATGTGGAAGGCCCCACTTTCCAGCTTTAGTACCACAAGGAAGAAAGAAGAGAAATGGGGAGAGGATCACTTACTTGGTGTGTGACATCTTGGGGAAGCTGTTTAACCTTTATGTTTCAATTTCTTCACTTAGAAAATGAAGGAATAATTCCCATCTTGCAGAATGTTGTAAGGTATGAGTGAGATCATATACAATGCATTCAGCAAGAGATGAGTATGTTCTGATGATGGCTTTCTTGACAAAATGTGACAGTCTAAGTGAAGTTACTTCCATTCCAGAGCTGTCTGATGCTGTTCCTTGAGGAGAGCACCTGTGGTTGAGGCTCGCAGGGAAAGCCGCTGTCTGTAGCAGTATTGTTAAACATTACCAAGGCTGGTGGTGTAGTCTAGTCTGGAAGAGATACACCACAAATTATTTCCAAGCAAAAAAAATGGTGGTGTGTTAGTATGTTTGATTTGAATGTGTACTATTCAACTTAAGCTTTACAATGAGCTTTGTACAATAGCTGGTTGAAACCGCAGTTCTTTGAACAGTAGGAATTTCAGAGCTTGTGGTATGTGAGCTCTATTTATGTCTTTTCCTTCGTATTTGAAACTCCTTGTTTGAAAATGTAGAAAGTTCTATCATTTCAGACATCAGAATTAGCATTGAAAACATGGGATTCTTAATCAGGTTGATGAAAGTAATTTATTGTTTGCTGTGTCAAACGTGGCATGCTATTTGTCACATTGTGGTCTGTGTGTCTTTCTAGAAGCTTTCGACTTTGATCTAAGTCAAAGTACAATCAGTAGCAGAGATGACAGCACAAAACCCCCCATAACACCAGTGATGTGCATTGTCACTCAGAGACTCTAAACCAACAAGTACAGAGGTGCAGAGTAAAAAGCTACCTGACTTTAAAGAGGCTTGTGCGTTCTTGTGAGAGCAGACCTCTGCCTCTCTTGGCAGAGACAAAGGTGTGGAACAATTTATTGGTTAAAGATTGGGTTCACTGTGTGCAGTCAAAAGGCGCCTCTTCAAGGCCAGATTCTGGTCCTCGCCTGCATTTTTAGGTAAACACTGGCATTTAAAAGACCTTGCAGAGCCAGGCTCCCAGCACATAAAAGCGGCTTTCTTAAACTGTCATCAGAGTGGATTTTAGAACGTGCTTTTAATACTTACAAGGTTGATGTTTGCCTTTTAAAAATGCTATTTGAGATAGCTTTTTATTTAACTTTCACCTCGGCATGCCTTTTACCTGGTTTGTAGCAGCATTAAGGAAACTTACCTTGTTGTGAGACCAGACAAAGATTTAGAAAAATGTTGCACAATGTGACCTTTTAAAAGTCAGAGCTTAAAAAAAAATCCTTGTTTAAACACTAAAAACTGGATGAAAATCAAAGGCATATAATCTCAATCTGGGTTCAAGATTCTTTTTACTGAGTGGAGTTGATTATTCTGCAAAATTGTTTCTCAGCACTGCTCTTCTATTTCTTTTTTCTAGTTCTAAACAAATAATTGCTGAAATCAAGAAAATGTTAAAGAGACTGGGATGGAACCTTTATATGTGTGTGAGTCTGACTCCTGTATGGAGAGCCTCAGATCTGCTTTGGCACTTGTCTGCATTTGTAGAGGTAGCAGGAACTTGAACTTGTGTATTACAGCACTACTGGGATCAGTGTATCTGCGG
>LOJH01010303.1:4739-25015 GCA_001685095.1 Ellobius talpinus
TTATTTAGGTCTGGGTGGCCGGGGAAACCAATGTGCAGTCTCAGTCTACACACACACCTACGCATGCCTGTGAGCAGGCATGTGCATGTACGTATATGTTTACATATAGGCATGTGTCCATGTAAGTGCACACATGTATACATACAAGTGTCTGTGTGTGAGGCACTCTAGGACAGATCTGACTGTGCCCCATAACAGTGGCATGAATCCACAGTACCCAGGGACCATGTAATCCCTCCTTCAGTCCACCGTGGGTCCCAGAACCCTGGTGTTTATCTCAGATCGCCTCAGCCTAGTCCCCCAGCCTAAAGACACCTTAGTTTTCTTTTTTTCTTTCCTTTCCTTTTTTATGCTTATTTTTACAAAGTGGACCTGTCTAAAGCTCCAAGGGGTTTTTGGGGGAAGGAACGCTTAGGCAAAGAGGCCACATGCAGACTAGAGTACCCATGTGCTGGTCCCAGCTTCCCTGCCCGTCAGTCAGTGCTAGGGTAGGAACGCAGAGTGATATGTAGGCCGTAGGCCTAGCCCAGTTCACTCTTGCATGCCACACGTTGACTGAGAATTCTAAATTTAGGGCATGGGATATGGCTCAATGGTAGAGCATTTGCCTAGCGTAGGAGAGGCCCTGGGTTGGGTTTGATCCCCAGCACCATAAAAATAAAACAGAAAAACCTGCTCTCAATCCACATCTGCCTTTCTGTGATGTCACCAAGTTGTGTTTATTGATGAGCATAATTTAACTATGCATTTGATTTATAACCTAAAAATCTAAAATACGCACAGGACACGTGGGCCTACGCACAGGACACGTGGGCCTCCGATGTGTGGGGAGTGGGCCTGGTTGTACTTCTTTTCTGGAGCCCAGAACAGTACCCAAGTTTTGACACAGCAAGTTTCCAAGAAGCTGCTGTGTGTGACAAGGTCTCACTTCTGGGACCAGTTGGCCTCAGGTCCTGCCCATGGCCCTGAATTCTGTCAGGTCCAGAAATGTATGGAAAAACACAAGCAAGTCAGAGGCGGACTACTTAAAAGGGGATTTTATTTACTCCTTTGGAGCAGCGTGCTAACGCCCGACTCCTCTCCAGGACACGACAATTCCGCAAAACTCCTGTTCCCTTCGGAACCAAGACCACCTGGCACTAAAAACACATTGGAAACATTGACTCTTTCCCTTTTTTTCCTTTTTTTTGATACAAAATGATACAAACAACAATACAAAATATTTGTGCTGTTGACAATTACAAAAAAGTCGGAACATCTATCTCACCGCACGATGCTCAGCTGCAGTGTGAACACGTCATACTCTGGTACCTTTCCCAAAACAACCACGGTCATGCGGGCTGCTACACATTTGTCCATTTTCAAAAATAAACATGCAACAAAATAAACCATAATGAAAAAAAGGAGAGGAAGAAAAAAAGCAAGATGCGTTCCAGATGTATACGGAGGTGGTTTCCACCGGCCGGCTGGTGGAGCAGAGCCGGCTTGGTACCGTACCTGGCGCTCTGTGCAGGGTGATTCTATTTTGAGTTTTTGGTTTTGCCTTTCAGCTTGGGTGGAAGTGGGAACTTCCCCTCCCCATTTACCTTAGAGAGCACAGAGGTGTCACTCTCAATGGACCATGTACTCACTCTGGGGAAATTGATGCATCTCTGAGGGCCTGACAACTGGCCATTACTCAGACACTTTGGTAGCAGGAGGCCCAGCATTTTGGATGGGCTGAAAGACATGAGAGAGAAAAGCTGCTGGCTGGGAGTCAGGTGTGATGAGGCTGATCACGCTCAGGTGTTCTTCCAAGCCGCTCAGCAGTGCAGGTTTCTCCCTAGAGGAACTAAACCACATCCTTGTACTACACAGAGCTGGCCACCAGCCTAGTTTGGCTGGGCCCTGACCACAGACGCATCATATCTACAAGCTACGGGAGAGAAACATTTGACACTGACTGTATGCTTCGCTAATGCTAACTTGTTGGCCTTGGAACAGAGTTCCAAGATGAGTCTGGGGATGTGTGGACCCTATCTTTCTCTAGCCCCAGGGGCTAATTGAGGGTGTTGGGTGAAAGGGGTAAGCTGTCCAGCTCTTAGGGGAGCCCATGGACGTTCCTGCAGGAGCCTGGCAGTGACAGAGGCCTGTGCAGGGGGTCAGAGGGAGGTGGAGGCAGATGAGACATTCCTCCAGAGCTGATAGATTTGGTCCCTCCCATCCCAGGGCTCCAAGAAAGCCTTGGAACTTCAGGGGAGTCCATGACACCATGTCACATGCACACTTCCAATAGAGCATTCACGGTTCTTGGGTTTCCCAAAATCAAACCCAGAAAATTCTTCTCATTCCCCCAGCCCTGACCCATAGTCATCCTACCAGTGACCATGCTAAGCTCAGTACCACCCTCGCTGACTTGCTGACCCCGAGCAATTTGCATAGGAGACCTTATCTCCCCACCCTGCCCCCTCCCCACCCCTGGCCTTCCATTAGCTCTGTTGGCCTGGCTGGCTGTAGGGAAGATGATTCCCAGGAAGCTGCAGAGGCCCCTGTCCATCCTACCTCCTAGGGCAGCCATAGGAGAAGTGAGAATGGACACAGTTGAACATATGGCCCGCTCAAGTCTAGGAGTTCAGAGTGGGGACAGGTTTGGTTTGGGAAAGAACCCTGACATCCAATGGGTCATACCCATAAATTCAGCACCTATGAGTTCACTCTGGTGCATCCAAAGCAGTCTGGAGAAGGGGATGAACCTAGCCATAGTGTAAGCCAGAGTCCACGAGGAACCATGACTTAGAGACCACTGGCTGGGCGAATGCTATCTCCTGGGTACCCCCAGCCCTTTCGAAGTCATCCTGGCCCCTAGTAGTAGGTATAGGCTGGGGATCTGGGGGGAACTTATTTTTCATCAATGCCGGGACTTCTGTTGTCTCCCCAAGGAGACCCACAAACCAAGCTACCAGCACTCTCAACCTCTTTCTTGGGGAGCCAGGAAGCTGACCACACAGGGTACCCCTCCAGTGCGGCCTTTCTGCTCCATCCCAGGGCTCCTTTGGGCCCAGACATGTTAATATCCTAGGCCTGTTTTCCCCTCTGGTGAAAAAGGCAGCTTTGCCATCTCTCACAGTCCTTGTCTGTAGCCTATTCTCTGTCCTACAGAAGTGGTCACCCTGCCGAGCCTGCACTGCGTCAAGCTACCCATGGAAAGTGCAATGCCAGATCCAGAGAACAATGGAAACGTGGGTCCAAGCCAGAGCATCTGTGGTCACATGGGCACAGTAAGAGAACCTCTCACCGGCCACTTAGAATAGGTCCTGACAACTATAAGAGTTCTTGGCACCAGACAGGAGCTTGGGCTAAATGGGCCCAAGGAGGCCCAGCAGCTGCCACCGTCTGACAGGCTCTGCTCTCTGCTGTCTGCACAGCCTGGGGAGTGTGTTGAGAGCATTTGGGGGTTCCGTTGAGGGGCGTTGTGATTGCTGTGCCTTCACCGGGATCCCTCATGAAGGGTATTGCCAGGGTTCTGCAGGATGCTGTGGCTTCTGGACAACACACTGTCCTGGACCAAAGCCATTTGGTGGTACTGGGGGTGACAGTTGGTCCAGAGTAGCTTTCTGGTGGACAGGGCAGTGGCCAAGTGCAGGGGCGAGGACCAACTGGGGTGGCCTCTCCGCATCGCACCCGCCCCTGCTATTTACAGTATTTCAGTGGGCAGGACATGAGTTCAGGTGAAAGCCGAGTCCACACAGAAGTCTCTGCTGATGGGGTTGGGCTAGCCCAGTGCTTCTTGGCACCCGAAAGTCTGATCCTCACTTAGCAGCCTTGGAGAGCCCAAAGGGCCCAGGAGACACTGACCAAGCATGACAAGAGCTGTGGCCATCTGGACCCCATACTATTTTTGCAAATAAGCCATCCCCCCCTTTTTTCTTAATAAAAGACTTTTTTAAAAAAAGACATATTCTCTCCCACTCCTTGTGTGTTGCCTCCAGAGGGGACCAGATGGGGTCAGGGCTGTGGGCAGGGTGAGCAGAGTTGGGGCCTTGGGCTGTCTCCTCTTTCAGTCACTCCTGAGTTAGGGAATCTGTCACGTGTACCAAAAGGCACTTTCGTTTTTTTTTATTTTAACAGTGCTTTTGTTGTAAGAAATTCAAGTTAGGACTGTGCCTCTGGCTCTCCCTTTGCGGTACGTGGCTACTGAGATGCCGCAGTGGCGGTGGGCGCCTGGTGGCCTATGTTCGTACTGCACAGTTCCACCTGGGGGATGGCAGTGGGGAGGGGCCTCTTGACACCAGGACAAATCCAGTGCCTTGGCTCAGTCCCGCTGCTCGGCCTCTAGTGTCCTTCTCATGTTGGCGGGAGGGGTGAGGTTGGCTAGTCCTCCTCGCCACCCCCATACATGTCTGCCAGCTTCTTGAACCGGGGCCCCCAGTCATTCAAGTAGTCATAATCTTGATCCCCGGAGCTGGAGGAGTTCAGGGAACTGACGGAGCCTGCGGTAGAACCACTGCCCTCGTAGTCAAAGACTAGCAGAGAGTCATAGGGGGGTGCCGTGGGGTCATTGTCAGCAGCTCGAAGTCCCTGGAGATCATAGAGATGAGGGGTTAGGGTGGACAGAGGAAGACCCATCCAAGCAGGTGGGAGGAGGGCAGGATCTTACATACAGTAGGTACTCAGTAATTGCTGCATATGTTCATCTGCAGGGTGTTTCCAAGGACCAAACAATAAGTGTGTTTACGAGAGCACAGGGCTAGAGATGGCTCGGTGGTAAAGAGCACTTGCTGCTCATGCAGTGCCCGCATGGTAGCTCCCAACCATCTCTAACTCCAGTTCTAGGGGACTCACCCCCTCTTTTGACCTTGTGTATACACACGGTGCACAGACATACGCAGGGGAAGCACCATACACATAGAATAAAATATATAAATCTGAGAAAAAAGGGCACGGAGTGTAGGGCCAGGAAGCTCGGAGCCACTGGCAGCTACATCAAGAATGAGGTGGGTACTGACTGGGCCATGTGTAGTGTTAGGGTTGGAAAGTGGTTAGGGGTAGGATTAAGCAGAGTTGGGTTAGAGTTAGGGTTGTGGTATGGGTCGGGTGAGATGATGAGTTTATTCAGCCCAGGTCTTGATCTCAATGTATGGTTCAGATGACTGAATCACCATGTTCAATTCTTTGCAGAACTGGGGATTGAACCTAGAGCCTTGTGCGTAGAGCCCTCAGCCTTCACACTCTTAATTCTTTTTCTCCTCATGATCTTTTTCTTTGCTTTTTATTATTTACTTTTTATTCCACCCCCCATCCTTTCCTTCTTCAGTTGGGAGTTCATTATTTTGCATTCATTCTTTCTAATTCTCCATTGCGTACTGAACGCTTTGCCTGTTCTCCTAAGTGCACTTTGGCCCACCTCTGCCCTGGGAAGAGAATGTGATTCTCATAGCCTGTGTCTTTACTCTCTGTCTGTAAATTCTTCCGAGTGACCTGACAATGGGCTGTGGACTGTAGGTTGGGGGTTGGTGGGACGTGCTTTGCAGGGTCTAAACATTTTGTTGCTCATGGTATTGTCTGAGTGTCAGTGGCTATGTGGTCTGAATGTAATTGGCTCCCATAGGCTCCTAGGGAGTGGCACCATTAGGAGGTGTATGGCCTTGTTAGAGGAAGTGTGTCACTGTGGGGGTGGGCTTGGAGGTTCCTATGCTCAGGATCCACCCAGTGTCTCAGTTGACTTCCTGTGTCTCAGCTTCCCCTCCAGTATCATGTCTGCCTGCATGCCTCCATGCTCCCCACCATGATGATAATGGACTGAACCTCTGAAACTGTAAGCGAGCTACTCCAATTAAATGTCTTCTTTACAAGAGTTGCTGTGGTCATGTTGTCTCTTCACGGCAATAAAAACCCTAAGAAATGGCTTTCAGGCAACTTCAGACCTTGGTGATATCATCTCCTATGAATGTTCTGAGGAAACTTCTGGATGTTTGCTGACTGACAACCTGGGTTATCATGTAAGAGAATCAGCCACTGGCTGAAGTATAAGTGTTGCTGACCCCACTTCAAATACAATGAGTCTTGAGGACCTGGTAGTAAAGCCACAACCCACCCACTCCCACTTGCTTGCTAGTGGTTAGGTGGGGTCACAGATGGGACCCCAGGGAAGCCGCTTTCCCTGTTTCTTTTTGCTTTACTGCAGAAGAAGGTGGACAGAGGTGTTAGCCAGGGACACGTTTGGTTGAACAAGGACATTTCTTGACAGAAAAGTAATTTGCTTTCCAGAACTATAGTAACTAGTTTTTCTCGATTCTCCTCTCCCAGTGTTATTGCTCCCAAGTATGGCTGGCTTTAAGAGGTCATCTGACATGTTTAAGCTCAATGTTTCTTGGTTACTCCTAGCAATGGCTAACCACGTGCCCCAAAAGGGAACTTCTCATTCTCTTCCCTGCATCCCCTTTTCTGCCCTACAGCTGCGCCAGCCTGGAAATAGATGATGAGTCTTCTGGTTTATTGAGCCAGAGATCTCCCTCTGCAGATCCAGCCACCACCTGCCAAAGCTCTGCTGTCAAACAGCCATTTGTTTCCTTTTCAAAACCTTTGTAAGAGACGGGGTGGTGTGACCTGCAGCCTGAGCCTTTCCTGGCTCAATTTTAGGAGACCAAGCAAGCTTCTCTAAGGTGTGGAGGTCTTGTTAGGTCTTTAATACAGCCTAACACTGAAGGCAGGAAGGGCTCTGTGGGGTGCGTGGTACCAGGGTTCCGGTGTGGATGGGAAGGTCATTCCCAGCTGCACTGGCTTTGTGTGTCCAAAAGCTGTATTGGTGTCTTTGCTGTTTCTCCTGAGACTAGTTCTTCCTTCTGTTACCCTACTGCAGGCAAAGGGGCCTAAATGGTCCCAATTCCCCCTGAGCAACTGGGAACCTTAGGCCTCCTCAGAGGCACCAAGCCACACAGCAGGAGGTCTGGCCACCTCTGGCCCTGTAGAGCTCTGAGTGTAGGATTTCCTTTGAAAGGGGACTCCTTGCTCAGGTCCTCTCAAGGTTCATACCTCATTGATGAAGTCTCCGATGTCGCCTGGGTGGGGCACCACAGGCCTGACTGGGTACTGGGGCTCGGCACCTACTGGCCGTTCATCCACCCGCCGCACACCAGGGGCCTTGCTCAGCACATGCTCCATGGCTTCCGGCTGTTGTAGCTGGCTGAGGTCATAGTCCTGGGGATGGAGGCCAAGTGAGCCAGGGGAACTGGAGTGGGAGGTAATAGGCAGGGCAACGGGAGGATCCTTGTTCAGTTTTGTCACCTGCCTAGAGGGTGCCACTGGACCATTCTCCAAGCACACTTAAGTGTCTTATTCCAGCTCCTAGGCCTGTCCCTTCCATGCAATCCACTTCTTATCTAGCCATGGAGTCTAGTCTGCCAGCTGCCTTGCCGAGGCCGGGAACTCCCTCCTGGCAGGTGACCTTTCCTGCCTGTTCCTCCTGGCAGGTGACCTTTCCCACCTGCAGCTCAGCAGCCTTGTACTGCCACCTTGCTTCCTTAGAGCTGATGGGAAAGGGCTGGGTCCTCCTTGCAGCTACTAGCTAGCTCTGTGTAGATCACCCACTCTGGCCAGAGAGCCCCCCCACTGGGAGTATCCAGGAGGTGGGTGTTGGTGTCCTCAGAAGACTCTGGCTTGTTTCCCCCACGACAGCAATGGGGAGGTGGTTGGAGAGGGAGGAGCATGGGAGGAGGATGCTGACAGAGCCTGCATAGTCCGCCCAGGACCGAGCACACACACGGGAGAGACTGTAGCCTGTGCCCAGGTCATGAAAGGCTAAAGCCCCAGCATGAGCCCTGCTGAACCCAGTAGCAGGGAGGCTGAGAGACCTGGGGCTCACCTGGTCCTCCTCGCCACCTCCTTCCTCGTCGTACTTCAGGATGTTGTCACGCACATCGTCCTCAGGGTCGATGAGCAGCTGCTTTGTGTGTCGTTCCTTTTCCCTCCGCTTCATCCACACAACGAACAACAGGACCATGGCTATGAGAAGAGGGACTGCATTGTGAGCACTGTATGCATGTGTGGGCGTGCGTGTCTGCGCACACATGTGCCCAGGTGTAAAATGTGTGGGTATGCATGGCTTTTTGTGTATACAAACTTACATGCCCGGGCATATCATGAGCATATGATGGCTGGATGCATGTGTATTCTGTGTTCATCTACATTAGCAGGTAGGTATGTGTGTAGCTGTGCCCTGCCCTTACACTCTACAGTGGGGTTACAGATATGTGCACAGTTATACCCAGGGATTCTAGAAATTTGAACTCAGGCCCATAGACTTTTGCAGTAACTGCTCTTACTACCAAGTCGGCTCTCCCCACCCCCTGCCGCGCAATTCTTTCTGTGAATATTTTATCTGCAACTGATTGCATACACAGATGTGGAATCTGAGGGTGTGAATGGCCCACTCGATCCGTTTTTCCCTTCATGGAGGTGGCTGACTGAGCACAGGTATCACTACTCAAGGGTCAGAAGGACAAAGGTAGAGGGTGACCTTTATTCTTCAAAACTATGGGAAGGTGAGGCTTTGTCCAGAAGGCAATGGGGAGGGTTTCAGGGTACCATGTTTCTAGGCAGGAGCCATGATAGGCTGATGCTCTCATGGTGGAAGGAGACTAGGGAGGGGAACCCAGAAAGGGCCTCAGGGCTGAGAGGAAGCCATCATCTTCCACACCTCCAGAGGCCCAAGCTACTCCCAGGGGATCCTCTGAGCTAAGGGGTAGCTGACCCAGGAAGGAAGGCTGACTAGGGAGCAATCCCCGGGGTTCTTTTACACAAAGAACTCAGGCGCAAAATGAGAAATTATGTCACCTCTCTATCACATTGTGGGTGTGCCTGCTTTGCCACCTGCCTCGGCTCCTCTTCCTAAGTCACTCTGCTTAGCCCTGGACCCCTGGGAGCCTCAACTTTTGCATACTCTTTCCTGATAGGTCTCTGCTCCTGTCTGAGTTCTGAGGGCGGGGCTCCTGTGAATACCACAGGAGATAGGACCTCAGGATCCTCATGAAGGTGTAGTCTCTAGTCTGCTTCCTGTTGCCCCTGCCATCTCTCCATTGTTAGCTGTAAAAAAAGTAGGGTCCAGTGAAACACTCCAGGGCATGAGTTGGGGAGGGTATCAATAGGGAGAGGGAAGCTGGCTATTGTGGGCTGGTCAACTTGATCAAGTGGCTGTGATAAGAAAGATTGCAGCTAGTTTGGAGGCCAGACCCTGCAAGTGACAGATAATATTTCTTTCAAACATAGGAGGAGGTGGTAGCCAGGAGACCTTTTTGATGTGGTCCAGGTTGTGGACAGGGAACTCCCACCTGTGAGCATCTAAGCAGAAACCAGAACCCTTGAGCCACTCTTCACCAGATCAAGTGGCCAGAGAGTCAGCTGTGCAGCTGGGGTCTCAGGTATGTCACCTGGAGGGAGCTAGTGGGAGAAGAGACACTCTGATCGGGCCACAGGGTTGGTACACCCAGCAGCCTGGAGAGGGATCCAGGCTCTCTCTGGCTTGTAGGTCCGCTCACTCCCACTTGGGTACTGTCTACTGTTGTGTTCTCTATCCTTGTCCCTTGTGTCTTCAGAGTAAAGTGCAGGCCCAGCCCCAGCCAGAGTCACCTCCCACATAGCGGGGCTGTTTCTGATCCCACAGAAGAAAGACACCATACTGACTGGTGAAAGGCCTTGGAACCAGATGTCATTAGAGGGACCCCAGGATCTGGACTGGAAGAGAGACGGAATGGCCATGATGTGGCTCGCTCTAGTCTAAGCTGGGGACCTGATGCTTGGTCTTTAGTCCTTTCCTGTACATAGTGGAGACCCTTTAGCTCAGTGTAATTAGGAGAGGGGATGTTGGCCCTCTGTCATGACTGCTATTGTGGTCTCTGGGCTACTATGGACCAGGTCAGCTGTCTAGGTGGGAAGATGGCACATCAGGGTCGTTTCTAAGCATCCTTCTTGTTCCCCATAGCCCTGAATCCTGTTCAGGGAGCCACAGGGAGACAAGGGCTGGAGTTGGGATATTGACAGACAGGGACTGTCATTCCCTCAGTGTTCATTTGAGAGTGGCCTGCAGATACTGGAGGCCCAGGAGGGGGCCAGCCTGGGGGCTCAGGGACCTTTGGGAGGCAGAGTCCATTGATGGACCAGATGTGGGCAGGCTGGCCCTCCATCTGGGCTAGAGGGACGAGGTGGTAGATCCTGCTTTCTTATGCTGTATGGACTTCAGGGATGTTCCCAGTAGATAGGAAGCTGCTGAGTGAAGTGGCTGTAGAGGGGCTTGGATCTCATTCTGCCCTGGCTGTCTGTGGGACAGAGTGCCCACACCCACAAAGCCCGTGCCCACGAAGCCCACACTCACTTAGCAGGATCACGATGCAGATGAGGATACCCACGATGGCGCCTGTGCCCAGGCTGGCTGCAGCCACGGCACCGATGGTGGTACAGTCACCATTCTCATCACACGGGCACACCTTGACTTTTATGATGGACGTGTTGGACAGGGGAGGGTTTCCAGAGTCCGTGACAATGATGGGGACGTCATAGACCCCTGCCTCCAGGTACAGAATGCGCAAACTGAGCTGGGCGTAGTCACCTGGAGTGAGGAACAGCAACACTGAGTCAATGGTCGGCTCTCCTTCCCAAGGAAGACTTCCATAGGTAGTCACTGAGTCCGATAGCATGAAAATCTCTCTCACACATACATATATGCATGCATATACATCATACACTCATATGCACACACAACATAGTGCATGCACACACTCACAAGTACACACATGTATACACACACACACACACTCTACCACCATGCCATTTAGTTAAAGACACTGAGTTGGAGAGATGGTTTCATTGGTGAAGTTCTTGCCACATGAGGGTCTGAGTCTTAGCCCCTAAGACTCATGTAGAAAGCCTGGCTCAGAGTATATACTAAATAGTTCCAGAGCTGGGGAGGCAGAAGCAGGCAGATTTTGGGAGCTTGTTGGTCAGCTACAGACTGCTCTCAAGGAACAATAGTGGAGCTTGCCTATGGCTTCCTGTGTACATGCATGCACACACATGTATCTGCACATACCTTGCACACATACACGGACACACAAAGCTAAAACATCGACCATATCAAAAAAGAGAGTCAAAATATAGGATGAAGAGACAATTCCCTGAAAGTATAGAGTTTTCTGAAGTCAATTAGGGAAAGAAACCTCTCCCAAAGAAAAAAGACAAAGGAACCCAAACCTCTACACATATGCAAGTCCTGTACCAGTAGCCTGGAGGCAGAAGGAAGCAATGGCTTTGCTTCCTGAAGCAACAGCCTCTTGTGTTGGTAAGGGCACGAAGCATTGGTAGTCTTGCTGGTGGAGGCTTAAATGGGCCTTGCACCTCTGGGAAGTTGTAATGACCCTAAGGCTGGCCACACCTGAGAATGAGGTCACTCTGTCGTAGGGGTAACAGCAAGGAGTACCTCTTAAGAGGGTGCAGCCTTCAGGGGCCAGTCCACCCACAGTGACTGCCAGCATGGTCCAAGCTAGGCTCTGTCTAAAAAACAGCCAGGCACTAGGAAGAAATGAATGGCTTCGTGGTGGGGACAGGAGTGCACAGGGCCATATCCTCAGCCTTGTGTGTGAACTCTCTGGGAGGGCGGGGGCTGTTTCCCATCTGTGTGATTCACTGCTCCTTGGTGATGGATCCTGGGCCACATCCTAGATCCTGGCTCTGCCTGGCCAGGGCTCTGCGGGTGGGCTCACCGTTTAGGCGGGTAATGGTCCAGTTCTTCCTCACTGTAGTGGGGATGAAGGGCAACTCAAAGACGTAGGGGCCGATGTTGGGGTCCATGTCGGCGTCGGCTGCAGTGATGTTGATGGCGTTGAGGCCTGGCCTCTCGCAGATCTGTGCCTCCTTGGGCAGCAGCTGTGGTGCATTGTCATTGATATCAATGAGGTAGATCTGCAGGGTCCCAGTGCCACTGGCTGGAGGGATCCCTGTAGGACATAGGACAGACAGATGTGTGACTTCCCCAGCAAGACACACACCTACATGCTGACCAGAATTCCTTCTCTATCTTGTAACCTGCTGTTGAAAAGGACCAGGTGCTCTTCTCTGAACAAGGGCTGGGTGCTCACCAAGGGCTGTCTGTATGGCCAATTAAAATTCTTTTTTTTGAGATTTATTTTTTGTTGGTTGTATGCATTCGTTTTGCCTGCATGTATGTCTCTGAATCACATCTGTGCATTGCTCACAGAGCTAGAAGAAGGTGTCAGATCCCCTGGAACTAGATTAACAGATGGTTGTGAGTTTCCATGTGGGTGCTGGGAATTGAACCTGGGTCCTCTGAAAGAGCAGTCAGTCACTCTTAACCATTGAGTCATCTCTCCAGCAATACAATCAACTTTGTGGACAGCAAGGACTATGGGACCTGGGGGCAGCCAGTCAGGTTAGGATTGGAGTTTCTCTGGCTGTCATTTGCTATGAGAACAGCTTTGGGGCCACAGTAGCATTTGCTCTTGAAATTTTAGCTGTTCAGTTCTCCCAAGAGCTCACTAGTACTGTCTGCCTCGGGGACCTCTGCCCATGTCCCTTCCAACAGCGGCAGGCTCCCCTTCCTCTTCTTCCCTGCCTTCTCCACCATCTTAGTTCCACCCAGCTTCTAATGGCCTTGCCGGGCTTATTTCTCCCATCTCTGTGGAGGCAGAGACTGTTGTGTGGCTGCCCCCATTGTTCTCCTTAAGAGAAGACCCAGAATCCTAAATGTCACCCCAGATTCTCGCTATCCACTGGGAGGTCACATTCCAGCTAGATGTGAGCTTGCGCCTAAGTTCTGGTCATCACGAACTCTGAGCAGAGGCCCTGTGTGGTGCTTTCTCGAAGTTCCCAGGAGAGCTTGGGTGTGTGCACGGCACTCTTCCTGCTTCTCCTTCTATTTGCCAGACCGTGGTGATGATGCCTGGGGCATCCATTCTGGACCATGCCGTGGCACAGCTTGGACATGGTGTGAGCGGAGTGGGCCTGGTTGTCAAATCTCACCCTGGCTGCCAGCTTTCAGATTTCTCCATTGAAGTTGCTGATGTGACTTTGAACATGCTCTGTAACCCAGGCTGGCTTTGGAGTAACCAGGATTCCAGGTATACATTGGCAGGCCTGGCTAAACTTCTCCCTCCCCTCCCCTCTCCCTGCGCAGCACTGGGAATGAACTCAGAACCTCATAGATGGAGGCAGGTGGCCTATGACTGAGCTATATCACCCCTAGCTCCAGCACTCCTTAATGTGAGAGAGAATCCCTTCCAGTCTTGTTGAACTTACTGCTACTTCAGCAGAAGTGACTCTACTGGAAAGCAGGTTCCGCCAGGAAGGGGGTTTGGTTTCTTCTAATCTTTGGTAGGCGCCTGGCCCTCAGTGAGTTCTCCCAGTGAGGCTTCTCTCTTCCGAGTCTGGGTAGATGCCTGGCCTTCAGTGGGCTCTCAAGCAGTGACAGGAGGGCAATGGTCAGAGCCATGGAGAACACTGACCTCTGGCTCACTCATACGCCTGTCATCACCCATGAGTGATGTGGCTCTCAGAGGTATTAAGATTCTCCCATTCTGCCAAGGAGAAAGTTGAGGCCCAGAGAGGCCAGGACTCTTTCCAGGAGCAATGGCGTTAGACTCATCTCTGTTCAGAATCTGCTTTATACCTCCCCAGCCTCCACTACACGGAGTTCTTGATAGTGTTCAGCTAGACCTCAGAGGGCTTTGGGTCTTGAAATGGGCCTCTTGGCCATAGACTTCCTGTATTTGGTTCATAGCCTTCAGAAGCCTCAGGAGAACCTTTTGTGGAATAATCCTTTTGTACACTGTGAAGGTGTGTCACTCTGTCTGGTTTAATAAAAAGCTGAATGGCCAATAGCTAGGCAGGATTTCTGGACAGAGAGGATGCTGGGAAGAAAAAGGCAGAAACACCAGGAGATGCAGAACAAGTAGGATGGGCACTATGGAGATGAGGTAATAAAGCCACGAGGATGAAAGTAAACGAATAAAATTGGGTTAATTAAGTTATAAGAGCTAATTAAAAACAAGCCTAAGCTATGACCAAGCTTTCATAATTAATATTAAGTCTCCATGTCATTTTTGGTAAGCTGGTCACCCAAAGAAAAATCTGTCTACAAATGGCGTCCAACATGGGGCTCGGATATCCAAACACAGGGCCAGAGGAAGCTAAGAAAAGCTCTGGACAAGTAGCCAGATGTGGTTTTCTAGTCTTGCAGTCTGTCAGGCGAGCTGGTGCTTGGTGTGCAGAGGTGTCACTACCCTCGGGCTGGAGCCAGCCTCCAGTGCCATGTGGCAGTGCCATGCACTAAGCTAAGCTGTGCCAGTGGCTGACAGGACATAGTAGTTTAAAGATTTGTCTCACACAATCAGACACAACGCCCACGTTCCCAAGAGGTGGGCTGGGTGGTTTCTGGTCGTTTGGTGGGTTATGGATGTTTGTCATCACTTAGGGGCATTGGTTGCGAGTTGTTACTGGTCATGGTCAGTATCTAAACAAAGGAGATTAGATTCAGGGATCTCTTTCTGAAATGAAAATGGGGGACATAGTATAGAAATGATGGGATAAAGAGGCAGATTATTGAGTCTACTTTTGAACAACCACTAGTCTCAAATATTTTATATTGGTATGATTTTTTTGTATATTGATACAAATTTAAGGTTATTGTTATACTGTAATATCTTTCTACGCCTGTTTAAGGTATTGCACCTATGCAGCTCATTTTAGAAGGTTATACAAAGTTTTAGTCTTTGAAAGGTATTTAGGCTACTAAAGAAACATAGGTTGATAGTTAGCCATCTATAACAATCAAACTTATAGTCATGTTAGGTATGTTTTCAAGTTCAAACAGAGGTATATTTTGAATAGATAGGTGGTCTTCAAATACTTCAAAGACCTACAGAATATGGCATTTAAGCTGTTTTAATAACATAAGGCTTTTCATGACAATGAGACATGTCTACTCCTGGCAGCACCAAGAAGATGATGGGCATCAAAGAAACTCCATACAGAGTTTGCTTTCTTTGTAGCAAAAGTTAGACACTGGACAAAGAAGTTGCCCATGTATTGACTGCTGACAGTATGGTATAGTGTCATTTCAATTGTATTTTAATAAATAAAACTTACCTGAATATCACAGAGTAAAATAGACCCACTGGTCAGCCTTACAGACTTACAGACCAGGCAGTGTGACACACACACTCTAGCTTGCCATAGAAACTGGGTGGTGCAGGCCTTTAATCCAGCCCTAGAGAGAATTATAAAACGGGAGGAGACAGCTCTCAGACTCAGTCTCATTCTGAGACTCCTGGAGGCAGGATTGCCAATTCAGACTGATGCTGAGGTAAGAGCCAGTGGCTGGCTGCTTTGATTTTCAGATCTTCAGGTTGAACCCCAATATCTGTCCCTAAGCTTTTATTAATTGTGCTTCAGTATGATGCCCAAATTGGACAAGCAAGATACAAAAGAAAGCAACTGCTGAACTTTGCCAAGACA
The DNA here is from genome assembly GCA_001685095.1 of Ellobius talpinus. Lineage (NCBI taxonomy): Eukaryota > Metazoa > Chordata > Mammalia > Rodentia > Cricetidae > Ellobius > Ellobius talpinus. The sequence goes on from LOJH01010303.1 coordinate 20,238, forward strand.
CATAAGGCAGTCCTTTGAAAATTCCTACTTCACAGAAAAGTCTGTCAGATATTCTAGGCCTGAAGAATATCTGTGTTATCCCCAGTGTTACAGAGGGAACCTTGGGTCCAGGCAGCCGACTGTTTCTGTTATTTCTCTTGGTTTTGGAAATGCTTGCTCTGCACTTCCTGTTTACCCAGGTAATGTTATATCCTCAGGTCTTCAATGGGGTTGAAGACTAGATGGTTAGTTAGTTTTCCTTAGTTTTGATAGAAAGTAAATTAGGCACAAAACTTCAGACTCATAAAAAATAGGAAAATACTCCATAAAAATGGAGTATTTTCTCTAAATTTGCCAAATACAAATGGACTAGACATTGTGAATGTAATTATTAATTGATAATTGTTCTTATTGTATATAGTTTCATTTGTTAATGTTAATACCTTTCCTTTCTCTTTAGACAATACCTGATAATTGTTCTCATTGTATATAGTTTTATACTATGTTAGAGTTAAGACCTTTCCTTTTTATTTAGACAAAAGGGGGAAATGTTATAGAATAATCTTTTTGTACACTGTGAAGATATGTCCCCCTGATTGGTTTAATAAAAAGCTGGACAGCCAGAAGCTAGTCAGGATTTCTAGACAGAGAGGATGCTGGGAAGAAGGTGGAGATGCCAGAAGACACAGAGCAAACAGGATGGGCACTATGGAGATGAGGTAATAAAGCCATGAGGCAAAAACTAAATGAGTAGAAATGAGTTAATTTAAGTTATATGAGCTAGTTAGAAACAGGACTAAGCTAAGGCTGAGCTTTCATAATTAGTATAAGTCTCCATGGCATTATTTTTGGTGAGCTGGTAGCCCAAAGAAAAATCCATCTATAAGAACCTGCACTGACTTCCTCAGCATGAAACATCACCCTTCTGCTCCATTTCTTAGCTCTTTCTCTATGCTGCCTGCCCAGCATCTGTCCAGTGCCTGCCCAGTGCCCTCCCTTGCTCCCAGGGCTCTCAGGCATCACAGGTCTAGAGTGGACACAGGCCTTCTTGCCTTTCCTGGGTAGGATGCCAACTAACAGTGCTGGAGAATGGCAGATCTGTTGTCATCACCCAGGTATAGGTGGGGAAGCTGAGAAGCTAGGGCAGCCATCTGCCATTGCATTTCCAGGTTCCTGACTACCCTGGAGCCATGAATGAAGGACCGTGGGAACACGGTGTGGATGCAGGTTCTTAGGTGGAGTAACTGAAGTTTGGGTGATGGAAGGGAGCAAGATGAGGGCAGTGTTGACTGACAAAGTTGTCAGTTCATGGCTGCCTGCACCGACTTCCCTCTGGGTGCCGCTGGCCCCCCACCCCCACCAACACCCCTTCCCCTGTCCATAACGTCAGGACACGGGTCACAGTGGGACACACCATTGTCAGCAGCCAGGAAGGTGGCCTCATATACATTGTTGTTGGTGTGGAGTGACTCTCGGTCCAGGACTGCGGCCGTGGTGATCTGCCCATTGGACGTGTTGATGTGCAGCCAGTTGGCGGGATCAGACAGCTCCGAGTACCTATGGACAGGAAGCCAGAGGCAAGGTGAGGGCCCCGGTGCCCTTCATCCGGACAGCCCTGCACGCATCCTAGGGTCACAGCATCAGCATCCTGGATCATAGCACAATGGCGTTGCTGTTCCCTCAGAGTGCCTGGAGGTTTCACGCCCCTCTCTGTCCCTCCCACAGGGAAGGACAGGCCACAACAGAGCCTCATGTCCCTGTGGTGGGTGGTCTCAGCTTCTGGGGAACTCTTGGAGGCTGTGTTCTCATCATCTACATTTTACAGGGGGGTATTCTGAGGGATAGAGAAGGTAAGTAGCTTGCTCAAGTGAAGCTAAGACCTGCCCTGACTCCATAGCCTCACATCTTCCTTGTTAGCCTGGACATGGTGGCAGTGCCTACCATGCCCAAGGTTGTCCTATTACGTGACTTCTGGGGTGGGTTGCTCCTAGACTAAGCCAGTGCCTCAGGTCTGGACATGGTACCCATTGTCCTTCCTCTCTCTGCTGGGATTTCTGGTTTTCAGGCTTCTTTGGGCATTGTTGGACTCTTTTGTGTAGCACAGAGAACTGGACCCCACTTTGAGGGTCAGACAAGGCCAGGCCATGCTGATGACTCACCTCACAGCTTGCTGCATGAACCGGTCAGGGTCCACTGCAGAAAAAGTAGTAAGCGCAGTGCCGGTGGGCACACCCTCTTCCAGGCGGATCAGTTTGTGGTTGGAGGGAAAGTAGGGGGCCTCGTTGACATCAGTGACAGAGATGGTCACCCCTGCTGTGGACTGGAAAGACATCTGGATCCCGCTGGCCAGGGGTGCCTGGTTGGATACCATTACGGTCAGCATGAAGGCGCGGTTCAGCTCGTAGTCCACTGCCTGGAAGAAGGGACAGGTGAACCGGGGATTCCTGAGTGGGTGTGGGGCTGGCTATCCACACTGCCCAGTCTTGTTGTCCCTCAACATCAGACTCTTGTTTCTGGCTTATTCTGGGTTCTGGCCAATACGAGGAGAGAAGGGTTGGGATGAAACTCTTGCCAGCAGCCCCATGCCTTAATGAGGCAGAGGCTGGCTTCTGGGGCATGGGCCTTGGCTTCCCAAGTGTTGGGATTACAGGTGTGTATCGCCATGCCTGACTTCATGAATTCTCAGTAACAATTCCTTAATTACTGTGTGGGCTGAGCAGTGGCCTCCAAAATACCCAGGGTCTCACAGTGGGCCCTGGTGGCTGTGGGCTTGCAGGGACAGATGTGCTGAGGGTCTTGAGAGTCACTGCAGCCGTAGGAAGCTCAACAAATACAACCAAGGGCTGAGAGTAATGGTGACCAAAGGTTGGTTTTGGTTTTAGTTTCAGGGCGGGTAAGATGGGTCCGTGAGTAATGGTATCTGCTGCCATGTCTGATGATGAGTGTGCCCGGCAGAACCCACACGGTTGGAGGAGAGAACCAACTCCTGCAGGTTGTCCTCTGACCGCCTCATGCAAGAGCAGCACACGTGTCTCCCCTGACCCTACACTGTTTCTGCTGGGCACGGCTACACACCTGAAACCCTGCGTTCAGGAGGCTGAGACAGGAAGACTGCAAACTTGAGGTCGGTCGGAAGACGAAGGGAGAAGGGTCTCAGAACCTCACACCAAGCCCAGCCAAGCAGCAGTGTTTAAGCCTTTACTCATGTAGCATTTCCTTGTACTCCTTTCTAATTTTGTGTCCCCAGTTGGGGACTTAACGTAATCTGAATGCAGTCTGGGGTTAGATATAAAATGTCTGTGCCTGGGCTAGAGTCCAACAGCAGGGCCAGTTCCCTCCAGAGACTCCCGCCTCATGTTTCTACTCTGGAGAGGGTGTGTGGGGTCCTGTACCTCTCCAGAGCTTTTTCAACAGGGCAAAGGAAGGGTAGAAAAGGAAGCCTGACGGTTCCTGGGGCATTCACATGGCAGGTCACATGGCTCCCTGCCTCTTATTAGGCTTCCCTGGATCTTCATGAGCTCTGTTTAGGGAATAGCTTTGCTGGTGGACCTAGCTCCCCACTTCCGTCTGTGTCCCACTTCAGGTGCCAACCCCTGTGCTGGGCCTGACTCCTGCCTAAGTCTGTGGCTAAGTGGATCTGAATCCAACCTCTCTCTGGATTTTGTAAGCATCCATCCTTGGCGCCCTGAACCACGGAGTCCTAGTGTGCTATGACGTGAAGTATCTATGCATGGAACGGTATTAAAGACTAGGTAATCAGTAGTGCCGCTGGGCATGGGAAGGAAATAGGTACTGGTGTCTAGAGGGGGTGCCAGAGAGGCTGCTGGATCCCCGATGGTGACCTTGGTGAGCCCCCCTTTCCCCAAGCCCTGAAGATGATCTTAATCTCTTTATGGCACAGGATGACATCTGCCTGTCACTGCCCCCAGGTCCTGGGGCGTGGCTAGGCCTGTGCTTCTGCCTCCTTAGACCCAGGTATTGCTGGTGAAGTCAGCTGTACACATGGGAGTGGGCTGGTCCCTCGCTTGCCCTATCTCTGCCCAGTTTGTACTGTGTTACTGGACACTGTACAGGTGCACTTATAAAGCCTGTGCCTACAGGGTCCCTCGACTGGACCCCTCTCTTGAAAGGTCTCACAGGGGCTTTTAGGCCAGAAATAGTGAGCTTCCCCCAGGCCTAGTCTTGGCTCTTCAGGGCCCTTAAACCTTAGGTGCCACCACACTCCCCAAACTGGTACTGCATTGTAACAAGGTCTTTCTCTTGTATAATCAGTGACTGCCAATGCCAGAAGCCCCTCCTGAAAGCCCCAGGCAGAGGTCAGGCCAGTTTGCTTTAACAAGCTGCTCCATAAAACTGTGGAGGGAATGGTCTCTCTGTGTTTATTGGCTCATGTCTCTGTGGGACATGGAACCACGTGGTATGTGATGTCCTAAAACATCAGTCTTTCTAGAAAGACTATGGCCAATAAAATCCACAGGCAGGTAAGATAAAACACACCTGTAATGTGGAAACCAATAGGAAATTTGTTCTGACAGTTTCAATTAGGGTGCTGGGCATTCTCACTAAGGTGACATGCTCCCCCCAGTGACTCTTGGCTCAAAAGTGAGACCCAGGTACACCCTGGAGGGGTGGGTCCTAGAACCAAGCCAGAGAGGAGGGTCTTAACACATCCTCCTTCTCTCTGAGCACTGTACCACAAGATATGTGCACGGCCTCACGTGAAGGAGACTCTCGCTCAGAAGAAAATGCCAGGGCTGGAGAGATGGCTCAGCGGTTAAGAGCATTGCCTGCTCTTCCAA
>LOJH01010304.1:0-13595 GCA_001685095.1 Ellobius talpinus
GGACCTCTGGAAGAACAATCAGTGCTCTTAGCCTCTGAGCCATCTCTCCAGCCCTCAATGGAGCTATTTTAAGGAGTGGCTGTGTAGAAAGAGTCAGGCCCCTGGAAACTACTCAGTTAAATTGATGTCTCTGCCACGCGTGAGTTCGTGACCTCAGGCAAATGACTAAACTTCTCTGTGTCTCTCTCTCCTACTTTATAGTGCCACGTGGAGTGCATTAGTATTAGCAGTCTTTATCTCCAGAAAATCCACTTTACCTAAGTAGTCTGAAGCACTAAGTCCCTGTGTTGCTCATGCCCCATCTGCTTTCCCTACACTCAGAATCAGCAGGCACGCCATTAAAGATGCAAAGGCAAAGAACTGGCCCCCATATGGCAAACATACCTTGAGGACCTGGTTCCCTGGGCTCATGTCCACTTCCTCCCAAAGCACAGATAATTGCCTTGCATCAGGGAAGACAGTAAGTACAAGACAGTCCTCCGGACATACTTCAGCATTATCTTAATATGCCCAAGCCCATTTCAAGGATTTGAATTACCATTTGATATGACCTTGTAGATGGCATCATTTGTTTATTTTTAATTTTATGTGCATTAGTGTTTTGCCTGTACATATGTCTGCATGAGGGTGTCAGATCACCTAGAAATGGAGTTACAGATAGTTGTGAGCTACCATGTGGGTGCTGGGAATTGAACCCAGGTCCTCTGGAAGAGCAGCCAGTGCTCTTAACTGATTAAGCCCTCTCACTTTTCAAGTTAAAAAATTTGTGTACATATGTGGTCCATATGTATATGATGTGTGTACATGTATGTGTGAATGAGTATTCCCATGCTCACATGGAAGTCAAAGGAGGACACTGGATGTCCTCTCTTTACCTTATTCCTTTGAGGCAGGGTGTATGAACTTGGAGATCCCACTTTTTAACTAGGATTGCAGTCAGCAAGTATCAGTGACCCCCATTTTTGTTCCCTCAGTGTTGGAATTACAGGCATGCATGGGGCTACACCCAGCCCTTTTTGTGGGTGTGAGGATATAAACTCTGGTTCTCACGTGTTAGCACAGCAAGCTAGCTGGGCGGTGGTGGCGCACGCCTTTAATCCCAGCACTCGGGAGTTTGAGGCCAGCCTGGGCTATAAGAGCTAGTCCCAGGACAGGCTCCAAAGCTACAGAGCCTCAAAAACCAGAAAACCAAAAAAAAAAAGAGCACAGCAAGCTAACACTCATAACTGCTGGGCCAGCCAGGCATTTCAGGAGTATTAAGTACAATCCCATAGCGTTTTCTCTCATCCTGACCCTGTATGGTATGTGGTATTACTGTTTGTAACCAGCATACTAAGACAACTGCAAACAATGTGTTGGGTACTGTCATCGTTACGACCCAAGAACCTGAAACCAACCCTTCATCTAGAAGCCAGGCTTGAAGGAGTCACTGAGTCTATATTCTTCAACTAAAGACAATGGAGCCAACCAGCCTCGGTTCCAACAGAGGCACTGAGCCAAGGTGTGAATAGATAACTAGATTCTAGGACCATCCCTGGCTCACAGGACAGCATATAGTACTGAAAACTCTGCATCATTAATTAGGATGAATACCAGATCCACCCAAGTACTCTCGCATTCCCAAGGATGTCTTCAAGGTGCAGTCAAAGCATTAGATATGGCTGTATGGCAGCCCTAACTTGTGGCCCAGCTCCAAAAGAAGCTATTTGCAGTCAGTCCTATCTATCACCCAAGCATCGTTCAGGACAGGGCATCAACTAGCTGTGTGAAGAACCTCTGTTGGTCACCTGCCAACAAGATGTTGATTCGGCCGCCCCATCACAGTGGAGATTACTCACCATGTCCTTTATTGAGAACGTTCCTCAGTGACCGTGACATGCTTCTTACCCGCCCTTGCCACCCTTCATCTCAGGAACCTTTTCAAACCTGGGCATTTAGCGGGGAAAGCTATGAGTTGCCAAGAATATCTCCCAGTTTGACAAAACGAAAAATGGAAGAAACCAACCCGAGGAGTAAGTGGCAGGCATCCAAGTGGGTGAGACTGTCGAACAGACTCCAGACGTAGCTGCCGTCCATATGGGAACCTGGGAGCCTGCTGCTTGGGCTCTTAGAAATAACAGAACCTCATCTGGTTGTATCGTAAGAACAGTCTGACGCCTAAGGACCAGACGGCGTTCTTGCTTGTCACCTGCGTTTAGAACCATAATTTACTCTCAACCAAGATCCCGACACCCACTAGAAATACGCTTGCTATTGCTCCTCAATCCACCGCTATTTGTCCATGGACATATTGCTACTTTTACCTTACCTAAAGCTGAACAACCAGCTCAAAAAATACCATTTCCAGGAAGTGGCCCCTCATTGCTGGAACCTACGATTAAGTACAGAGCAGCGCCAGCTCAGGCCAGGGTCCCAGAATGGCACTCTTGCAAAGCGTTCAGGAATGCCAACCCCTCTTACGTCTTCAGCTTCACAGAGGGCACATTTAAACTGCACCTCATTCTGGTGGTATCGTCTCACTTTTGGAACATTCAAGATTTCCTTTGGAGGACAGAAAGGAGAAGAGAGCATAAGGATGATGAACGAGTGAGGCCAAGGGAGAGAGAGGGAAACAATCAAGTTGGAAAAGAACTGCACAACAGAAGTAGCACCCTCACCCTTGAGATGAGTCAGCGATCTTCAGCAGTTTCCAGAGAGAATGCTAAATACTGATCTAGTCCCTGACGAACACTAACAAGAAGGAAAAGTAAAAATCTGAGCGAGTGGGTGAGAGCCATGGCTCTGTAAAAACAGAACAGAGACACTTAGAACATAAGATGAAGAGCCGAGATTTATTAGGGACCTAGCTAGGGGACAAGGGGCAAGGGGCCTATAGTTCCTCTTTGTGCCTGGGTGACAACATGGGCGGGACAGCCAAAAGGAATCTTGACGTCGTCCTAGACAACGTCGTCTTCTCAGCCCCTGACCAAGCAAGCCATGCTTTTCTACATCGAAGCTGTCACAACCCAGTCCTCTTCTAGGTTCTGAGGTGCAGGCAGTCGCTACTGCATTGGACATGGAGGGCAGTGCTGTCCCCAAGGACATAGTTCTGTGTGCCGCTGGGAGAAAGGAAATGCCCCAGTGACCAACACCAGCAAGCGCTCCTTGCAACCTTGTCTTTGCCCCTAAACATAAACCGTGCCTTAAATCCCAGCACTCAGGAGGCAGAAACAGGCAGAGCTCTGTGAGTTCAAGACCAACCTGATCTACACAGCAAGTTCCATCCCAGCCAGGGCTACATAGTGAGATGCTGTCTCAAAAGAAAATTAAAACTTAGATTTTAGTAAATGTTATTTTAATAAGATGTTTAAGCCTTGCCTGCTTCACCTAGCCTTGAGAGGCTAGGTGAGGCGGAGCTGGCCTTCTATGATATGCAAGCTCTGCTTTATAAGAGCTAATTCCTGAACATGACAGATACCGGTACTACACGACCTTCCCAGACCCCACCCTCCACCCATCCTTCTCCGCACCACCTAGCACTCCAGGTCCCAGCTGACAAAGCATCCTCATTCTCCAACACTTCTGAAGCATTTGCCATTCTGCAGCCTGAAGCACCTTCCTGATTCTGCTTAGGCCCAGCAATTACTCATCCACTAGGACTTAATAATTTCACCTTTCAATCCACTTGAAGTTCTATAAGCATGTCAGTCTCAGGAGAGTCAACGCCCAGATTAGAGACCATTTTTATCTTCACCTGCACTAGTCCTAAATATCTATCCAGAATCCTGGGGCTAGTGGGAAGCCAGTCAAAATCTGGGAGTCAGAGAGGAGGGGTGAGGGATTCTTGTGAACACTGAGTTCTTCCTCCTTCCCCTCTATCTCACTCTTGATAACTTGACTCCTGGGATGCTGAGAATTGAATGTCAGGAGCTAGGAAAGATCCCTGCTATGTACCCTGTTGGCATGGAGACCAGGAAATCAAAGAATAAAGTAGCCCCATTTGCCAAGTGCTCAAAATGAGCCTTCTCATTTCAGACCAGAAGGATGCAGGGTCCTCTAGGTTTCCACCAATTATCTCAGAAGACGGTAAAGATTCCGTACACCGGAATAGCCACATGCACTATCAGGAAGCCGTACGAAAGGTGTTGTTAAAGACATGTGAGTACCTTGGCAAGGGAAACAAGAATGAGTCCGGGCACCTAGAGAATGACAAGGGTGTCACATGGTTATGGGGACAGGATGTTGTACTGTTTTATATACTCCCAGATTTGTCATGACAAGGACACAAAAAACTGAAACAGTGAAAGAATTTGGTGTATTGTCACACTGCAGCCACTGAGCAGCAGAGCCAGCACCAGTAATTTGAACTGAGCTTAGACAACAAACAAGTTGGGTGACCTTGGGGACATTCCTTTGGCCATTCAACCTCTCCCAGCCACTTGAAAATGGGAGCTCTTTAACTTTGTCCAGAAAAGCAAGTAGGACAGACTCTCAATGCATACAGTATGATGTGGGAACCTTCAGGGAATTGTGTTCTCTAAAGAAAGCTGTTCTTGGAGCTGGAGAGATGACCCCATGGTGAAGAGCGCTTGCTGCTCTTCCACAGGACCAGAGTTCAGTTCCCAGCACCAACAGGGCAGGTCACAACTGCCTGGAATGCCAACCCCAGGGGATCTGACACTCTCCTCTGGCCTCCACAGACTCCCACATGTGGCAAACACTCCACAGACACAAGTGCACACCCAAAGCCATTCCTCAAGCTCTACTCAGTCTCCTTCCCTCACATAAATCCCTCCTCATCTAGTCAATTCCAGTTCTGCTTCATTAGAAAAAAGGTCACAATCAGTATTCCATCATCTAACAATCTTAATCGTGATAAGTGTACAGAAATGAGCAGATCACTGGACTAGAGGCTACAGAATGGCAACTCTGGATCTTTGGGGACTATCATTTACAATTCCAAGACAGCTTGGAATTGTCTTGTCTTGTCTGTGTATAGTAATGTTCCAGTTGTGGTGGGGTGCTATGATGTCACCACTAAAAGTCAGGGAATCTCCCAGTTGTGTCTCTTATATCTCCGGGACTCTGTAATTACTTGAATTTCGTACCCCACTCTGGAAGTGGGGGTTGAACCAAGGTCTTTTGATGCATTTCACTCCACCACTGGCTCTGTTATCACTCTTTCTCTGTATTTTTATTTTGAGATGGGCTTTCACTAAATTGTTCAGGCTTGAACTTGTGGTCCTCCTTCTTCAGCCTTCCAGGTAATGGAGATTAGAGGCCTGTACCACAGGTTAGGCCAAAATTAAAGTAAAAAACTTTAGAGATCAAAATAGGCAAGTTAAGAAAAGGGGCACTTAAGTTATTTCTAATAGCAAAAAATAATTTAAAACAACTAGGCAAAAATGTAACATTTAGTCAATTAAGGATTTAAAAAATTCTCAAGACTACAGAGAAAATCAGAAAATAATAGGCCATAATTCGATCTTAAAAATATGAAAATTGGCCTGGCAATGGCATACGGTTTTAATCCCAGCACTTGGGATGCAAGCCAGGCGAATCTCTGTGAGTTCGAGGCCAGCCTGGTCTACAAGAGCTAGTTCCTGGACAGGCTCCAAAGCTACAGAGAAACCATGTCTCAGAAAAAAAAAAAGTTGGTGGAGCATGGCAGCAAATGTCTTTAGTTCCAGCATCCAGGAAGCAGAGGCAAGAGGATCTCTGTGAGTTTGAGGCCTGCCTGGTCTACATAGTAAGTTCCAGGACAACCAGGGTCATGTTTCAAAAACCAAAATAACTAAATAATTATAAAAACATCAGATGGAAAGCAATAGAGGAAGAAACTGAACATGACCTCTGATCTCCACGTGCACAGACAGGAAGGAATGAGCACACCTGCACACCCGTGCACACATACCTTCAGGAGATAGCTCAGTTTATATTGCAAGCAAAAGGACCTGCGTTTAATCCCCAACAGCTATGTAAAAAGCCAGGCACGGAAGTGTACACTCACAACCTCAGAGCTGTGGAGGGGACAGGTGTATCTCTGGGGGCTGGTTGGCTGCCCAGCCATCTTGGCCTAATCAGTGAGCCCCAGGTCCTAGTGATGGACTTTTCTGGATAGCTATCCTTGGGAACCTCTGCCCCCCCATATATACCTGTAGGTACACATGTACATATACACATGTAGCTGTTTAGGTGCATCTTCACACAGACAAGCACCTTCTACACCTGCACAGCTGTGCCTTCACACACACAAGCACCTTCCACCAAACTTTGAGCAACAGGAACTTGATAACACCTGTGTGTAGCATCTCAAAGTGGAGTGGTACCATTGGTTAGTTTCAGGGAATTCCTTGGAATGAGCAAAGGAAAGCATTATTTCAGACAAGGGAAATGAAATGGGAGAGGACAATTCAGAAAAGCCCCTTGAACCACGCGGTGGTGGCGCACTCAGGAGGCAGAGGCAGGCAGATCTTTGTGAGTTCAAGGCCTGGTCTACAGAGTGAGTTCCAGGACAGCCAGGGCTGTTACACAGAGAAACCCTGTCTCAAAACACCAAAACTTCACCACTTGAGTCAATAGACCTCTCTTGTACACTTCCCAATGGGCTGACTGTTTATTTTCCATCTTGGCACATCTTAGAGACAGGAAACACCAAAACTAAGCCATCTGACCAGGAAGTGTGTGAGATGCTGGAATCCGGAAGGGAGGTAGGGTGTAGTGAACACCTTCCCAGGACCTCTCGCACTGGTCACAGCAAGTTTCTGGACTGTGCTTTTTTATCCAGAGACAGAAAATACAAGGGAATCTGGAGAAATTAAATTACCTGCCTTTCTTTCAACTCAACCAGTCCCCAATCAGGTCTTTCGAGTCCCAGTGACCGACGCTCAGAACTTCAGCTTCTGGTGGACCAACCAATCGAGCATGCGTCCAGAGAAAAACATACCATGGATCCAGAGTCCACACCATTGTCTTATTAAAAGCCCAATGACCAGGTTAGGCTGAGAAAGGTCAGGGTGGGGGGTCTGGGGAAGTTCTTTCTCCTCACAGTGAAACCCGTCGTTAAGCTCCACTTAAAGAGCTGAGAATAAGCTGGGTATAGTGATGCACACGTTTAATCCTAGCACTCAGGAAGCAAAGGCAAGTGGATCTCTGTGAGCTGGGAGTTCAAGCCCAGCCTGGTCTATATAGAGTTCCAGGAAAGCCAGAACTACATAGAGAGACCCTGTCTCAGAATCAAAGAGGTTTGAGTCCTATCAGGGAGAGTGGGCCTCAGATTCTGGGCAGTGTGGTCTCCACACAGTAGTTTGAGATCTGTCTGCTTTGTTTTATGGGTGAGATTCTGAACAGGCACAGAATCAATGTCTCTAGCATTCCTGTGGGTTCCTGAAGAAGTCTACTCCAAACAGCATCCATAAGTCGCCGTCCTCCTCGGCAGCTCTACTTCACCACCCCTGCCCATTCTGCACAGAGGCAGTTATGAGGACCATTGTTAAGGATGCTCCCTTCCCTTTAGCCTGACCTGGTTGAATCTAGAGACATTTTCTCTTTTCCAGATATATGGATCATTCTATTCTCAATGACAAAACCTTCACTCAGTATTGCGGAGGACACACCTGAAGGACAAGATGAAAACTGGAGGGAGGGCAAGGAGGGGTCAGGGTGGCCAAGTCTTCAGATGGAGATGAGAAGGGGGAATGGAGGCAGTAGGGGAAGTGAAATAAACAAACTGAACTAAAAGGCATTTCTTTGCACTGGGTGTGGGAGGCAGTGGAGTCATCCTACGGCCCCTGACTCCTTTAGAGCAGGTATGTGAGATTCCTGACGATGTCAGATCTTGGTATGAGAGGGGTGAGGGGACTGGAGCACTGAGAGAACAACCACAGAGGTCTTGACCCAGCGCACGACAGGGGTCAGAGTCAACATCCGGGAAGACACATCTAATGCATGACGGGGTCAGAGTAAACGTCTAGGAAGACACATCTAATGCATGACGGGGTCAGAGTAAACATCTGGGAAGACACACTTGTCCTCATGTGAAAAGCCTTAAGTGGCCACACTCTCTGAAGACATTGCAACTTCATCCTGACAGGCAGAAAAACCACGGGAAGTCATTAGTTCACAGATGAGAGAGGCCTAGGGATCCCAGGGATAAGACTTGGCTAGCTGTACCAAGCTTTGTCACTTCTGACCCCAACCCAGTACCCAAAGAGCTGCAGAGAACGGGGCATATATATATATATATTTTTTTTTACAAAGAGTTTGATTTTATTGATATTTAAATATATTAAATATTTCACTGAAATACATGGTACACCATCCTCCCCCACTCCCACAGTGGTTACATTATAAAACCAAAGCCCATGGCCTCCCATTATCCCAGCTCCTTCACCAACCAGTAAGGAGAAGGCCAACAGTAACTCAGGGGAAGGACATGGCTGGCACTGTGGTACAGGGAACCAGGGTGTGGACAGGCCCCTCCCACCTGGCAAGAAGCAGACAGATCACCCAAAGCTGAGGTTTGCCCATTCTGGCTTACTCACTTCCACCCCGATGGCATCAAGTAGTCCCTTCCTATCCAGGGATATAGCTGGGGGAGATGGAGGAATTTCTGCCTAGACCAGCTAATCTTTCCTCTTCCCTGCCTTGGCTAATCAAGCGCCCAGTGATCCATCCACTCCAGGAAGGCGGCACCAAGCCAGAAACCAGGCCTCTGCAGAGAGCTGGTGGCAGAAGCATGAGGCAGGGCCAGAGTACTGCCCGTCCCTCCCATTCCCCCATGGAACCCTTTCTCCTTGTCAGTGTCTAAGACAAAGTGATCTTCAATCGAAACTGAGGTGTATGCCTCTGGCTTAAAATAGGTGCAGACAGACAAACCAAGGCACCAACTAATTCAGCCCAGAGTCAAGGAGGCTGCAGGGGTAAAAGGAAGGCAGGGACAGGAAGAGAACAGAGTATAATCCTTGTAGGTTTCATGAGGATTGGGAGCCAGGACTAGAAACTAGCCATGCTAGATTCAGGCTGAAGGCTTGGGAAAGCCAAGTTTAAATTTCCCAGGCTCCATCCTCTAGTACCAAAATCTGGGTCCTCAGAGGGATTGATCCCACACTACCCCAGTCAGAAAGTATAGCATACCCCAAGAGACAAGCTTCCGCCTCACAAACCTTCAACAGTTCAAGTGCAAGGAACACTAGAGATTAAGCAGGTGCTTGGGGCCCCTGTACTGGGCAGGGAGACAGTCATACTGCACATGTGGCCCCCAAATGGCACTTAGGGATTTGGCACAACAAAGACTCCTCTCCCCAGACCACTCTTCATTTTGTTCCCAAACCCCATCCCACTCCTGTGCAACCTGGGCATTTCTGTCCATTCCTTGAAACAGAAAACCCCGCCTTAACAACAGAAGGCAGAGGCCCCCAGAAGAGAGGCGGCCCCGAGTAGGGGGCTGATGAGCTGCAGCACACGGACACACAGAGACCTAGAAAACATATGCACACGAAAAGCAACACACACACGCAGTTACACAAATGCACAGGCCCTCCCTAGTGCCAGACTTAGGAGGCCAGGTCTGGGGTCAGGGTCATCTTTCTCAGAACCCTGACTCTTTTCTATTTGGCAATACAAGGTGTAGAGATGTTCCGTGCCCCCTTGCCAGAAGACAGCAAGTGAGCATTCGGGCCAAGGGCGCTGACCTGGCCACACTGGAACCTCAGGTCAGTGTGGCCATCCTCCTCCCTGGCCGCCTGCACTCTTCGGCGCCTGCAGGTGAACGTCTAGTTCCTGATCTTCTGATGTCCCCACACACGGGTTTGCTCTCTGGATGGTCATTTTCACAGTACCAATGAGGCCAGATACCCCTTTCCCTGGAGCGTGCAGGAACAGGGGCTAAATCTGCGCTATCAGAGGTCCCTTTGTTCCCTTTTGGGGACAGATCATGGGACTAGGGTTTGGCAAATGGAAACATTCCCCTGAAATGTGGTCAGAGCTAGGTCCCCACAGTACCTCCTTCCTCTGCTTTGTGCCTAGGAAGGAAACTTGGCTGGGGTTGGGAGTGCCCAGGACTGGTGCTGAGGACACAGTCAGGCAAAGGCAAGCGAGGAATAGGCATTCCTCATGCCCGCCCCAGTCTTTGTACAAAATAGTCCCAGGAAAAATAGAGAAAGGAATGACCCAGCCCTGAGCCTGTTGCCTAAATAGGGAAACAGTAGGCATAGCGAGTTGCCATTTGACTCTCTCAGACAGGAGGGCTATCTGGCCTCTGCTGCCACCCTCCCATCTGCTTCCAAAAATGAGGAGAGCGAACAGTCCCTACCCCAATTGAGAAAGTCACTTAGATAATCCTCTTGGCATCCCCTCCTTCACCATTTTGAAGGCAGACGAACATGGTCCAAGCACAGCCTGCTGGGGTGGTCCCTTTTGCTGTCAGCAAGACCTGGAGGCCCAGTGGCCCCTGCAGCAGCTCCACCCAGTGAGCAGGAAGTCCACTCAATGCCCACCTTGGTCCCTTCAGCTGAATCTCATCTGCACTCTGCTAACTGCTGGGGCCCCCATTGAGGAAGTAGGTGGTCATCTCCCCTTTGCCCTTCACCTTGACCACCCCTCGACACTCCAATTGGTAGCCCTTGGCAGCTAGAACCTGGTACAGGTCCGTGGTCACCTGGGGAAGTGGGAAGGGAGTCTGCTTAGCCTGGAATCCTCAATGATGTATTGGCAAGAAGCTCAATAGAGTTCTCTATCAAGGTAGCTCCCCTCCCCCAGTCCCTGCCCCAACAGCCATAGAAGACAGCCACCCTGCCCCTGTCCCTCACCTGTATTCGGTCAGGAACCCCTGTGCTGTCCATTCGACTGGAGACATTCACTGTATTTCCCCAGATATCATACTGTGGCTTCCGGGCCCCAATGACACCTGCCACAACTGGACCCATGTTCAACCCTGAAGTAGAGATAATAGCAAAAGCAGAGAGCTAGAGATTGAGGCTAGGATGATCCAGGGTCACTCCAGAGACTCATCCTTCCTTCGCACCTTGAGAAGGACCCAAAGGAAAAAGAAAATGTGGAAAGTGGACAATTCTTCTAGTGGTTTAAAAAAAAAGTCTGGGTGTGACAGCTGAGGAAGCTCCCCAGAGTACAGACTGTATGGAGTTCACAGTCCATGTTGTACATGCTGCGTGCATGCCTGTGCATTCAGGACTCGTATTGCTGCCACCCCTATCTTACAAGATATTGGGGTAACTTCCTGAGCCAGTAAAGAGACCTGTGGGAAGTCAAGCCAGACTCCAGACCTATGCTATTAATCACTGCCTTCCACCAGTGCATTCGAGAAATGCCTCTATCAGACTGACCACACATAGATACCAGGCAGTGGCCTTTAGACAAACCGGCCTACTAGTCCTCCGGCCTTTGCCAAGTTAATCTCAACATCAGTCTCATCTTAAAGGGAGGTTCTTAATGTGAGAATTAAAACGCACTCAAAATATCTAGGACAAGACCCCAGAACATGGAAGAAGACTCAAAACAAATGGTCTTTGTCCTTAGCTTCAAACTTGACATGAAGGTGGGAGGCAGAAACCCAAAGAAGTCCTGATGACAAACCTGTGACCCTATACCTTCAGCTTTACCCAGAAACTGCCCCCCAGAAAAACGTGGCAAGACCCAGGCCCTCACCAATCTTCATCTGGAAATTGTTGAAAGAGTGTTCGTTGATGTGTTTCATCTGCTCCATGAGCCGCATGGCGTAGTCTGCCAGGGCAGTGATGTGGGAGCGGCCCACCTGATCATAGGTGCTGGCATTTAGCCCGGAGGCAGCCATATAGGTGCTGCCGATCGTCTTGATCTTCTCCAGCTGCCGAAACCTCTCCTCACTGATGATCTAGACAGGGAGCGGAGGAGGGGGGTCTGTCAAGCTTGACCCAAGTCTTTTCAAAGATCACTCCTTCTTGTTCCTTGGCTCTCTTTCCCCTCTCCCCTCAATAGCCCCATTGCTTCAGCAGGTGAGCCCCTTCCAATTGCTATTCTCAGTGAAGGTCTGAGAAGCTAAGGAAACAGGCAGTTCATGACCCTGGGCGAGGAACTGGGTATATGGCTTCAGAAGGTTGACTGTGATGGCCCCCTGCGGCAGAAACACTCTGACACGCTTTGGGGAACTGTGTCCCAGAGTGAGGGCGGGACTTTCCTCCAGAATAGTGGACAGCCCATCCTTGACCTGGGTGTTCAGGACACTTCCTCACCTTCTGCTCTCATTTTCATGAGACCATCGGGCTTGCTCATCTCATAAGGATTTGCCTACAGACTCCTGCCTCCTCCTTCAACTACATCATCCGATACCTGTTCTGCCATCACTCTCCTGTCCTCTGCTCATTCTCCACAAGGGTGACCCTGCCCCACTGGGTCACCACCTTACTGCCTCTGGCAGGGCAAGGGACACTCACTCTATCTAATGCATGGCTTTTCCACACCAAGTCCACTCCATTCTCCTGGTCCCCAAATCGCCCCTACTCTGCCAGTACTAGTCAATGCCCAAGTACCTCATCAAAGTCGGCAATGATCTCATTGAGCAGCCGCAGGCACTCGACACCCTCATTGTTTGCCTCGAGTTCCACGTAGAATTCAGAGAAGTTGGCAATGGAGGCGAACATGACAGCCACACATTCACATGACTGGTAGTAGAGCTCATCATTGCGGCGTTCTCGGGCCAGGAAGTGGGCGGCCACATCCTTGGGCAGAATGTTATGCAGCAGCCGTCGGTTGTACGCCTGGAGCTCCTCCATCTCCTCCTTCTCCCCTGTTGCCTGTGGGCACCACATCCATCACCCACTGCCCAACATTCACAAAGGGTGGGTGCAGTGGCCAAGGCCTAGAGATGGCCATCAAAGGGAATCACATGGAGGAAGAAAGGCACAGGCAGAGAAGGCCTAAATGACCGGCAAAGGGGTGAAGGGGGCAGGTACAAGATGGGACAGGGGACAGGAAATGGACACAGAGAAGGCATGGAACCAGGGTGGGCTCGGGCAGCCTCAGCCTTAGCCAGGTAGCAAGAGATGCATTTCTGGCTTGGCTCAGGCTCCGCCCCCAGAAGCCTCTCCCTCCCGCATAGGTCCACCCAATCACCTGCAGTTTCCAGAGGAAGTCCAGGCGGGCAGTTGATTCCACCTGCTGTGCATGGAGATACAGTGCCAGGGCAAAGACCAGGAGAATCACAGGGGTCATATATTTGAGTGCCACCCTCCCTACAGCTGGGCTGGAAATAACCAGAGACCTGCTTGGTGTCTGAAGGAGACACTGACCAACCTTATCCATTGCTGTCCCCGAGCCCCCACTTACCAGTCCAGCCCGTCAAAAGTCTCATTGGAGGAAGCCCTGGCAGGAAGATACAAAAGTCATTGGACACTGGCTGCTGGGAGGGAGACAGGGGCTACATCGCTGAGTCCAATTACTAATCAAAGTCTGTGGGTAGAGAGCCTTTGCTCATATAAATTAGCTCAACAAGGGCAAAGGCGCTTCTCGCTTAGCAGCTAAACGGGCCAGGACAAGTTGCTTCAAACCCTCATCAGTAAAACAGGGGTCAGGGGGCTGGAGAGATGGCTCAGAGGTTAAGAGCACTAGCTATTCTTCCAGAG
>LOJH01010304.1:16859-27564 GCA_001685095.1 Ellobius talpinus
CACACACACACACACACACACACACACACACACACACATACACACACACACTGGGAGACTTGGGGTGAAACTATTCCCCCTGCTCAACTTTAGGACACATACATGGAGATGGCAGCTATAGGAAGAAGGGGGACAGAACACTCCCTCACTTTGAGGGAAACCAAAAACTGAGACACCTCCCACCCAGGTCATAGTGCAGAGAGCCCTCACCATCTGGCGGAACGCCTTAGAGTCCTTGGTCCGGGAGAAGGCACGGTCAGGCACCCATCGTGGCATCAGTCCTTCCATGGAGTTGGCCCGTGTCCGTTGCAGCTTGGCCAGCATGGCTTTCTCCTCTTTCTGCGTAAGCAGCATAAACGCAGGCTCAGAAGTAGAACCCCAAGAAGGCCTTTGCTAGCACCTCCCTGTTTGCTCCCCCCATCCACCCACCCAGCAGTCCTGCCCTGACCCGTTTCTGGCTGGCGCCCAGGATGAGGAAGGTCTCGATGCATTGCTCCTTGAGGTATGCGTTGCGCTCACCACCACGGCCTGGTTCCACCTCATAGTCCCCATTCAGGTACTGCAGTGTGGCCCGAGTGATGTGGATGCGACTGTATGGGGCCAGGAGGTAAGACCCTGGCTCTCCCAGCCACCCACCCCAGCCACCAACTGGAGCCTTCCACTCACCCAGCCCGGCCCCCAGCTTCCATGTGGTTGGCCAGGGTCACATCATTGGACCACACATCAAACTGCCATTTCCGCAGGCCAAGGACACCGCAGTGCACACGTCCACTGTGGATGCCCACACGCATGTTCACATTTACACCTGTTACTTCACGCACCAGCCTGGGGAGACGTAACTCCAGATCAGCTCCAAGCTGTCTTCTCGTCCTCTAGTCAAGGTGAAGGTACTTGCTACCAAACCTGACTGCCTGAGTTTGATTGCTGGGATCCACACAGTAGGAGAAAATTAACTCCAAGTTATCCTCTGACCCAGCATACATGCACCATGGGAGGTGTATCCATCCATCCATATATACATAGAGCAAATAAATAAATGGGCACAGCTTTGACTAGGCATGGGCAGGGAACTACCTAGGACTCAAGGACAAGGGCTTGAGAACCATGTTCAACAGTGGCTGCCACTGTCCTGTAGGGCTGAGCTACTGCCAGCTCCGGCCAGCTTGGCTGGCATTCTCTGCAGTCACAAGCCCCTCCTGCTTCAGCTCCCTACACCCTCCAGCAGGCTAGGGTCAGAAAGAGCACAGGGGTCTTTGCACAGACTGGGGAAAGATCCACTCCCCTCTCCAGTGATAAATCCAAGAAAGAGCTATGAAGACTAGGGGAAATTCCTAAAGACACATCAGAGTAGGAACAGTCTGGGAAGCCATGGATCCAGAAGGCCTGGGGAGGGGCACTACTCACGAGATGGCCTCAATCATGTCCACTCCCATCTCCACACAGCAGTGGGCGTGGTCTGCCCGGGCCTCAGGCAGCCCTGACACACAGTAGTAACAGTCTCCTAGGATCTTGATCCTCAGACAGTGATTCTCCTGAAGGGGAGAAGGTGGAGGACCACCATCACCCTCCTGATCATCGGGCACACCTGTCCCACCACCTTCAATGCAACCTCTTCCTCCACACGCCCCCCAAATGCTCCCAGCAATGCTGTGTGGGCATCACGGTTGGCACTATCCCTAAGCCCCAGCACCCTCACCGCAGCCAGCTTGTCAAACCGGGCAAAGAGCTCATTCAAGGTCATGACCAGTTCCTGTGCAGTGCACTGGGAGGCCAGGCTGGTGAAGCCCTCGATGTCTGCAAACAGGATGCTGTGGACAACAGCAGAAGAGAGATGGGCCTCCTAGCCCTCAAGGACTCCTTGACACCCGGCGACCCTCTTGGCATCGTCCCCTATCCCATTCTACCTGACATTATCATGCTTCTGGATGTAGATCTTATGGAACATCATGTCTTCTTTTTTCGTGTTGATGTCTTCTTTCATCTCCATGGCAACATGCTGGGGCAACACCGATAGCAGCAGCCGTTCCTAGACCAGTGGTTCCAACCACTATCCTCTTTGCTTTCCATTTTGATCCTTCTTGTTTTTTCCACATTCCCAGAGCCCTCCCATATCTGTGACCTGAGGGTCCCTTCTGGACCTCGGCCTGACACTACCTTTAGAAGCCACCCTTCCTAGCTCTCTCGGACCAATCTCCATTCAACACCCCCCCATGTACTCCTATATGCTCCCTCCCACCCTTGAACAGGACAGGACCCCAGGAGCTTTTGAGATGCACAGTCCTCGGGAACCACTCACACTGCATTGCATAAGCACGGGCAAGGCGGCAGGTCTGATCCACAGGGTACTGAGGGTGAAGAGAGAGGAACACCCTAGCTAAGGGAAGTGGCCCCCACCTGCTGGCGATTCTCATGCTGCAGGTGCAAGCGAGCCTGGATGTAACCTCGGGTCTCCTGAAAGGCTTGGCGCTGAGACACTTCAGCAGGGTAGTGTGTGCAGATGCCGATGACATTGGTGCAGAGAAAGAGCACCACATTAGCACCGAGCTGGAGGAGAGCGGCACAGGCAGATGAATGACCACCTGTGCACCTACACACCCACTCACACGCACACACTAGCTCCCAGGCTCTCTGACATACTTTGAGCAGGAAATAAAGTCCTGCACCCTGTTTGCCCCCATGCTGTGCCATTCCTGTGATACATTGTCCCTCCCTACAGAACTCTAGATCTCAGCCTGCCTGGATTATTCTGTGACCAGAAACAGGAACACCAACCACAGCTACAAAGGTTATGGGCTCAGACCCGGCACCCTATAATCTCCCACCCACAAATAATGCCAACAAAAGACAAGTGTTCCTTCTGTATGCAGTCTCCTCACAGTGCAGCACCAAGGAGGTCTGAGCTTCCCGTCCTCTTCTGGGTAAACCAGGTGAACCAGGACAAGTCACTTCCTCTCTCTAGGCCTCTATTTTACTCAAACAGGAGGAATACTATCTCTAAAGGCAGTTCTCCCCCCACCCCCCGCCCAACAGCTCTGCAGACTGAATAACAAGAATGACCACTATTGGGTTTTATTTGTTACTGTTGTTTGGTTGGTTGAATTTTTGAGATAGGGTCTCACTATGTAATCTAGTGAGGCTGGCCTCAAACTCATGGCGATCCTCCTGCCTCAGATTCCCAAACAATGGGATCACAGGTGTAAGCCACTATCACTGCTGTTGCTATAGTAGCCAGTTTGCAATGTCTAGGATTCTAAGGTCGCACTCCAGACATTAACTGACGAGTCTGTGGAGAAGTGACAGCATCTCACTTCATGACTGAGTGAGTCAAACACAAAGGGGCCCAGTTACTTGCCCGAGATCCCACAGCTGGTTATGGCTGGTGTGAGACTTGAATCCTGGACAATCAGACTCCAAAGCCTTTGTCCCAACCCCACTGTCTAATAATATATCCCAGATTTCTGAAAGTTCTTTCTCCACTGACCCTCGCTCTTGAAGGCCAGTCTCAGCACGGGCTTGGCAGCTATCAATTCTACTAGTAGAAAGAACGCACGGCCACCCCTACCAGGATGTATGATTCCTCCTGCTTTCCTCTCCCTCCTCCAACTCTTACACACACACCTCTTCAAGGCCTCATGCCTACGCCGCTCAGCACAGCCAGCCTAGGTAAGTTCTGCTGTCAGTGCACATGGCGGTTGTACTGACAGTGATTTGGGACTGGATGCTGAGAGCAAGTGCAAGGGAAGCTTGGCTCACTGCTGCTGGAGACTCAGGGACTCCACCCAAGCTGGATGGGGCAGGGCTATGGTTAGGGAGATGGGAGGGGATGCACACCAACTGCCCTGAACCAGAACTAGCCCTGCAGACTTGGACAGGACATTTAATCTTTGATTCCTCTGTGTGAAACTGAGGCCTGTAACTCCCAGCTCCTGACTCCAGCACTGACCCTCTAATGCTGGCCTTCGCTGCCCTTCCCAGTCCAGGCAGCTTCCAGAGAGCCCATGCAGAGCTCCCCTCTCAGTAGCAGGGGTGAAGAGGGGGCACTCCATCTCCCTTGGGGGCTTCTAAGAATAGCCCCCAGAGGGGGAGTAGGAGGGGGGCAATCCAGGCAACTTCCTTTCCTGGCCCCAGGAGCCCCAGAGGAAAACGTGAGTCCCAGTGGAGGGAAGGGGAAGGGGGACTGAAATAACCCACGACACACACATCCCTATCTCCCGAGCTCTGGGGGCCACTCCAGTCCAACCAACGTCGTTGCTCAGTCTGTCTGAATGAGTGGATCAGGAAGAAGAGTTCTTCCTATGACCGTGCATGGGGCTGGAGCTGGGAAGGGGCGGCCCAAGGAGGCTACAAACCCCTGCTCCCTGCAGAAACACAGACTTCAATGGGCACATGAGATTGTTCTCAGTTCCGTGAAGCTGAATGGGCAGTCCCAGCCCCACAGATGGGCACAAGCAGCACAATTTTCTCTACCATCCCAGGAATGCATCTGTGAGACCCCACGGGGTGAAACTGAAGCCAGGCACCCCGGGGAGGTAGGAGGCTGGCAGTTCCGGGGCCTCCCAGGCTCAGCCTCCCCCATCAGGCACTGGGCTGGGCCCTGGGCACCAGGCCAGAAGAGAGCAGGGAAGAGTTACACACCCACCTTCTGGCAAGGCTGGCAGAAGGGGGAAGGGAGGCCCCACTCCTAAGCTTCTCCCCTAGAAGAGCAGTTCTCCCCAAGCCCCCACTTCACTGGCAGTCTAAGAAGAGAACCTAGGAACTAGCACAGATAGGGCTGGCCCTTTAAGAGGTCTGATACTGCCCTGTGGGCACTTGCTGCACCACGAACTAGCTGTAAAGTTACTTTTAAAAGGTATGTTCTGTTCCAGGCCAAGAAAGGCATGGTGCCAAAGCACCCAGCTTCTCACCCCAGGAGCCCCAGGCAAATTTCTGTTGGTGAGGCCACAGTGGGCCAAGCCTCTGGCAAGGAGAAGGGAGGGGCCTTGCCTGCGGAAGCTTCATATAACCACCTACAGCTGCATCCCAGAGCTGACACCAGAGCTTGAACCTCAGGGGTCAACAAGAGGTCAGAGATGCAAGGCCTGCACACAGCATGTCTGCATCTACACCACCTCTTCTGACCTAGACCAAAGAGCTGAGATTCTGACAGTACAGACTTGGTCCTGGGACTCACCCACTGATACAAGTCCCAAGCAGAGGCCAACCCGAGTGAGATCCCAGCCTGATGGATCTAGACATCCATATACCCTCTTCCAACTCAGCAAGTCCCCTTCCCACTCCCACCCGGTGTGCCATATGGCACCTACCTGCTTCCAGAGGAAGGGATCACCACGGTTGAGCTGCCAGGCCAAAATCAAATGCAAGGCGGAAAGGCCCAGGCCACTGAGTACTGCTGCGCGCATGCGGATAGGAAGGAGTGTGTAGGTGATGTAGACGAAGAACACCGGGCACCAAAGGCCTGCCGAGGGGCTGTGTGGGTTGGCTGCCAGGGCACCTCCGACTTGCACAGCTGCTAGGATGCCCAGAACCACATAGCTTACCACCCACATGGAGTCCTGGCGGAAGCTATGTCGGTTACACACTACCATGAGCGCCACAAAAAGGGTGGCGGCACAGGTGAGCAGGGCCACATAAGCAGGCTGAGGCCGGGCGGGTGCTGCATGGAAGGCCAAGAGCACGGCCGTGAGTAGCACAAGCACGGCCATGAGGAGTGTGAGGCTGCTCTGGTTCATCTGGAAGAAGTACCGCTGGTACAGGCGCTCCAGCTTGGCGGAGCGGAACTGCTTAGACTGGAAAACCTGCACAAGACGGTGCCAGCAAGACTGACTGTTCCTAGGTGACGTATCAGGTGCCACTTCAGCTGTCCCCACTGGGGTTGTCACCTCAGTGTCATCGAAACCCAAGGCCACTGACCGCAGCCCCAGCTCCATACCCCTGCCTGGGCCAGCCCTCCTGATGAAGGCCTCATCCTGCCAGGGGCACCGAGTGTGAGCCGCGGGAGTGGGGCTGGGTGGCTCGGCATCCTTAAGGCAGCTCATGTAGCGAGGTGCGCAGAAGCCACTGGCCCGAGTCCCGTGGCGTGGGCGCTTCTGCCCATTGCGTTCGCCCCAAGCTGTCTTCCGTTCATCCACTTTGGGAACCAGGAGGCCACTAAACCATGACATGCTGCTGAGAGAAAGGGGGGGTATGGTATTAACACCACTGCTGTGGCCATAGTCACCATAGTAGCTCACTCCCTGAGTGTTTCCTACAGCTCTGTTCTCCTTCCCACATCTGATAAAACTACCCTGCAGGGGGGCAGTAGCTTCCCCACTCAACAGGTAAAGATCTGGGACATAGAGAGGTACAGAAGACACAGCAACCATAAAAGGAAAAGAACCAAGAGTCTGAAGGCTGGAGAGATGGTTCAGAGGTTAAGAGCAGTGGCTGCTCTTCCAAAGGACCCCAGTTCAAATCCCAGCACCCACATGGCATCTCAGAACTGAGTTCCAAAGGATCTGACATCCTCACATAGACACACATGCAGTCACACTACCAATGCACATAAAAGTAAATTTTTAAAAATTAAGAAAAAGAAGTAAGATTCTAAGATTGACCGAGCCCCAAAACCAGTACACTTAATAATTTACCCTATTATCCTTCCCTAATGTTAATACCGACTTGCTTGTTTGTTTTGTTTTGTTTTTTGAAACAGGGTTTCTTTCTGTAGCCTTGGCTGTCCTGGAACTTGCTCTGTAGACCAGACTGGGTCCCAAACTCCCAGAGATCCACCTGCCCTGCTGCCCGAGAGCTGGGATTAAAGGGGTTTGCCGCCACCACCCGTTAGTATAGGCTTCTTCATCACCACAAACTCAGATTCCCACGCCAAGGACAATGAGAAGAACACGTCTGGCAGCCTGAGACATGGGGACAAGAACACCTAGTACCAGTTGACCAGTGCCATTGGTGCCCCACTGGGGCCTGAACTTCTGCTGTTTTTTTTCCAGCAGAAGCCAAAGAAAACCTTGCATTTCAATGTAACATCTCTCACTTTTTAAATGCTGTTAATCAATATATATTTTACAATACTACACACAAGCCAAATAAACCCTGTCAATAGAATAAGTGAACTGCCAATTGGTGACCTCTATACAAAAGGTACTCTCTTCCCACATCCTTCCTCATCACACACATACACACGCACATACACATACATACATGCACATACATACATGCATGCACACATACATACACACACATACACGTGTACACATACACACATACACATGTACATATACACGCACACACACATACACACACACGCACACACTTCAGCAAGCTAAATTCGATTTCTCCCACAGGTCACAGCTCGAGTGTTACTTCCTCAGAGAAGACCTCCCAGCCCCACTCCTAGACTAAGTCTGGTCCAGTTTCACCTCTGTTCATTTCCTCCATGGTACTTACTGCAATTTTCAATTGAAACATTCCTTGTTTAATATGTGTCTCTGTCCCTAGGACTATAAACTCTGCGAGAGTAGAAATTACACATATTTTGGCCAGCACTTTATCTCCAGAGCCAGGTACTGGGTCTGGCTAACAGTAGGTGCTCAATAAATGTACAACAAAAAAGACAAAAGAGGATGGGAATAAAGTAGAATTTGGTAGCAAAATGCTTGTCTAGAATGCACAAAATCTCGGAGTCCGTGCTTAGTACAACAGACAGACAGATGGGGAGGCAGCAGGAAGCTGGAGGCATGGATGCTATGAGGTGCTGCTAACAATGGCAATCCTCGTCTTCCTCAGCGCACCTGCCACACTGGCTTGTCTGCTACTCCCCTGTACACCGAGCTCAGTGCAGACTAGCACCCAGGACTCACTGTTCCCATCTGGAACAAGAGCTCCTTCAGGTCACAGCCCAAGTCCCTTATCAGCGCTACTCTCACCAGCCTATTAAAATAGCAACTCCCTTTCCTGGGGCTCCCTATCTCTCTTCCCAGCTTTATAATGTTTCTCCCTCCAAGGCCCTTATCAGCAACGGCCATTCTATAACTTTTCTTATTTGTTCATTGTCTGTCACTCCTAACTGGAATGCCAACTTGATGAAGGCAAGGATTTGGGTGGATTTTTCATACTGTAGGGTCTGCCACTCCTACATGCTAGCTGAGTGATGGATGGCCGTTAGCTGTATTTTCTCTCTGCCATAAACCTTCAAGATTCTTTCGCACGCCTAATTTCTGTTCTCCACCAAAAGCCTCTGAAGCTGGTCCTAAGACCCAGAGGGCAGGCAGCGGGGACACAGGACAGATTTGAAAGAGAAAAACAAAAGGTAATGTCCAGGACAGTTGACTATGACTCACCCACGTAGAGACCCTGGACAACCAAATCAGTCTTAGATCCGGGATTTCCAGGAAGGACAAGCCTTGAAGTGCAGTGGGTGACTCCATGACAACCACCTTACCAAGTGTTCTGGCAGAGCATGAAAGCCAGGTCATCCATGGATGACACCACCACCAGGGTCACACTCCTCCATGCCTGCAGGGCACCCTGAAGGGCCCCTTGTACTTACACCTACTGAGCTGGCAGCACTGACATTTGTACTCGCTGGGGAACTAGACAGAAGCTAACACACCACCTGCCCAGGAGGCCACAGAACCAGACACTTAGAAGAACAACTCTCCAAGCAGCTGCTGGGGGGACCCAAAGCAGGACATGAGCTGGGGACTTCTCTGCACTCCATATCGGGGGTTTCCCTCAGCAAGTTCTGCTAGTGTCCTTCCTACAGCCAAAGGGTAGCATGCCCTTCAGCTTCTTAACTCCAATGGCACCATCATGAAGGGCAAATCAGAAGTACAAGACTTCTGGTCAGGCTGCATTTGGAAAAGGTCACCAAAGAAACCCTGGCTCTTCCAAACACTTCACTGGAAGCATGATCTTTGGCACAAGACCAGATTTCAAAGCTTAAAGTGATTTACCATCCTGCTGGGACAGGCTGTCTATCTGCCCCCACTGTCGGTTTCTTCGTCTGAAAAATGAGAGTGTACAGGTCCTGATGAGAAAACGCGGTGCTCCCTGCCATGTTGTACACTACAGATATTATTAGCTCTCCCCACCTTACACACCTTTGAATGCAAAGCTCTGCCAGTGTCCAAGAGATGGAAAGACAACAGTCAGGAGCAAGAACATGTATCCCTCCAGCCAATCAGATGCCTGCATCTATCAGGCCCTATGTCCCCTGCTGTCAGTCCCCAGAGCTGCTGGAGACAGAACACAGAGTGCAGTTCCCACCATGCACCCCTGGACTCCACACGCCATGACATTCTGCTTCTGCCTCCTCCCATTCCCCAGTCCCCTTCCCAGTTCTTATCTTCCCTCCCCGCAACTGGCCCAGGTTCCCAAAGGACCTGCTTCTGGCCATGTTCCAAGCACATCCCAGCATCTGGCTCATACACACAGAGGAAGGGGCAGACACTATCAGGGAAACATATGACCCTTGAAGAACATGCTGACTCCCCAAGGGGATCGCTTCAGAGTTCTGTAACTGTTTAACCAATCCCACCCTAGAGAGCTGGCAGGGCTCCTCTGTGTCAGCTTAGTGTATACAGCAGGAAACCAGAAGGCATTGTTACAAGCCACAAAACTTCTCTATATGTTCCCCCAAACTCCCTGTTCTGGGACCCCTCACCGTGAATTCCAAAAGTGCAGACCATGTCCCTCTTCCGCCTTCAGGCTCTCGAGCCTTATGCCTCTGACCTCCTCCCCTGAGTCCTGGTCCCTTGGCTCTCTCTCACAGATATGTTGTTCCACACACCATCAGCTCCCACAGCCAAAGTCATGTCCATTTGGAGCCAAGTCCCATAGTCCCAGGCCCAGTGTCTCCCAGACCTCAAGTCCCTCCCAGATCCTGCTCCTTCAGCCTGAGCCCAGGGTCTGGAAGCCAAGGCTTGGCCTCAAGAATGGCTCTGCCCACACTTTCGCCCAACCCTCTTCCTGGCCACCTCTCAGCCACCTCATCCCCAGGATCTATCTGCCTCTGCCCTTGTTGGCAAAATGGCTTAAAGGACTTCAGAAAGTTCACATAGAACACGATGCCCGCGGAGGGGGGGAGGAGGTTGGCTCGACACTCACCATGCTGGAACCCAACTCTCTCAATTTCCAGGCCCTTCCAGATGTAGAAGAACCTCCCCAGGGCCTGTAGGTTCAACACAGCCTACCCCACCCAGCCCTGCTTCTCCCTAAGGACCAAAAAAAAAAAGCTCCCATAGCCAGCTCCAACCATACAACACCCCTCTGACTAGACCCAGGTACACGGAAAGGCTCTCCCACCACCTAATCCCATCTCTGGCTTTTCAGTCAGGCCGCCGGGCCTACTCTGAATAAAGTCTGCCCACACCACACCCCACCCCTGCCCACTCCGCCACAGGCCTTGGGGAAGTAGGCACTGACACTAATTTGATTCCAAAGGTTCAGGGTGAGGGCAGGGAAGGGGCCTCCGTCGCCTCTCAGCGTTGTCTCAACACTCCAAACCCACCCACTCACCCACCCCCATCCCCGATGCCAACCTCTAAGGGCATCTCCTCCCCTCGTGCATGCCTTCCCAGCTTCTCTGGGCAAGCCTGGAAACTCTGGGGAGTGCAGGAAGAGAAGCTCGTGGCGTGGAACGAGGGTGGAAGCCTCCAGCCCGACCCGAGGAGCCCCGAGTTTCCAGCTCCTCGAGCACTTCCCCGGCGCC
>LOJH01010305.1:0-11273 GCA_001685095.1 Ellobius talpinus
AATAAGAGGCTAGAACTAATGGGCCAGGCAGTGTTTAAATGAATACAATTTGTGCATTGTTATTTCTGGGGCTAAGCTAGCTGTGCGGGAGCCGGGTGGGACAAAAAGCAGCCCGCAGCTCCATTTTCTATATACACCAAACATGTGTGTCCTGGGTTCAAGTCTCAGCCCAGCGTAAACCAGGTACGGTGGTGCATGTACGTAATCACAGCTCTCAGAAAGTGGAGGCAGGGAGATCAGAGATTCAAGGTTATTCTCAGCTACAAAGTTAGACTCAGTGAGTCTGAGGCAAGCGAGGGAGGGAGGAAGGGAGGGAAGAAAAAGGAGGAAGAAGAGGAAATGAAGGGGAAAGAAATATGTTTTTAAAAATAAAAGAGTCACTGGGACAAAGGAACCTTGTCGCCTACATGACCCAATGCTATTATCCTGCCTGTCATATAGAATGTCTTTATCTCTGTATCTCTGTGCTCCTGCCTCGGGGAGCAGCTCCACGTAAGCTAGGCTCTGAGCTTGTGTGACATCTCTGGACATTAGACACAATGAGGAAACCACCCTGACTGCCAGATGCAAACAGGACTGGATGGGTATTTAAAAGCATCCAATGTAAATTCAGGACATTAACAAGAAGTTCTTTCTGGGCCAGTGTCATGTTAGTTAAACACCAGGCCAGACTCCCAGATTTTACCAGCCTTTGTCAAGGTCATTACCAGTGGTCACAGCGGGCAGGAGTAAATCATTAACTCTGGATCTCCACCGAGACAGGCTCTGGCCACGGAGCTCCCCTACCTGCCTGCTCTGGTTTCTGTCTCACACAGGAAGCACAGCATCCACAGTGATGGTGCTTACTTCCAGTTTGATTAAGACAGAAGCAGGAAGCAGCCCTGAGTGGGGCCCTTGAGGAAACCAGATACTGGTATGGGAAGAAGAAAGCACAGAGGATGGGCAGGGTCTCAACACTGAAGGGATCTCAGGAACCAAGTACCAAAGGAACATGGAACTCGCTCACCCAAGGTCATGGGCTTAGAGAAGTGGAAGACTAGACAAGGTAGAAGCCTTTGCAGACTGGAGGGCAGGTGAAGGCTGAAAGCATACGGTTCTCTTAAGTAGAACACATGCTAGACTCAAGTGCAGGGTCACAGTTGTAAGTCCACCTGCCTCAGAAGACTTTCCTGTGTAGGCTTTACTGAATCAGCCCATCTCCTGTTTTCCAGCACTTTGCTTCTCACTACAAAGAATGGGCTCAGTGTCTCCCACCTCAGCTCACCACCTCTTGGCCTTCCTTACACTGTCATCTCCCCAGCCGTGCCTGCTCAAGCAGCTGTCTCCAGGTTCTAGGACATTCTGGGGTGGAAAGACAGGGGTTCAATGTCGTTCTGTGTCCCATCCGCCCAGATGTGCTCAGACCCTCTTCAGTGCCACCTTTGCTGGTCATTTATGTTTGACTTCTCTGTACTCAGTTTTGTAGAAAGAGTCTTTGAAGCACGCCCAGGCTTTTTTCCTCCCACTAAGTATAAATGGACTCAGAGTTTCCCTAAAGCCAAACACAGCCAGGATTTCTTCCCTCTGGACCACACACTTGAGAAACATGAACAGAAATTTACCAAATAAAATAAAGGAAGGGAAATGTTCAAAGGCAAAAATATGTGTGCTTGGCCCTGTTCTCCACAGCATCTGTATCCCCAGGGAAAAGGCCCATCCACCGCTCTGGAATTTCCTGAGGAAAGGAACACTCCCCTGGCCCTCCCACTCCTACTCACTGGCTGACTGCAAGGCCCAACTTAACTTTATTTGCTGCTCTGGAAGCTTCTGCAGTCCCCCTGGGAAACTGAGGCAGGACAGAAAAACAGAGAAAATTTGGGAAACCTGAGAAAGCATGGTAGCCCTGGTTGGAACAAGAATTCCAACACAATGAGCAACCATGGAAGGCCTTTCTCCCTTCCAGATATGAACCTGCAAGCTTTGAAGATGCTCACAAGAAACCCCATTTCTGAGGAAAGAGTGTGCACTAAACTCCTCGTGCGACTCCAGTGGCCCTGGTTTCACCTCATCAGATTATAATTCCATGTAAGCCATCTCCAAAGCCCTGTAACCACAGATGAGCGCAGAGCTCAGACCACATCAGAGAAGTTTCTCAACACGGTGGAAAGCTTCCAGGTTGTCAAAGTGCAGAGACGTGTCTGTGGGATGCTCAGCCACAAACCCGGACAATGATGCCACATGCTCCCTAGGCTCAGGGACCCTGTGGAAGAGTGGGTGGAAAGATGGCAAGAGAGGGAGGTTGAAGAGGACCAAAACAAAACAGCATCTTCGGGACACAGCAGGACTCACGAATTCAGAGCAGCTGCGGCTGCCCGCACATGATGAAGCCAGTCAGCATTCCAGCATGGCGCGGCAAGGAGCGCGCGAGCCCCCACCCTCAGCTGAAGAGCTGTTGAGAGCTGATGGTGGCATTGGGAGGGAGAGCCTGTTTTCTCTGAGGGTGTGGCCCCTGGTAGGTCATCCATGCTCTAGTGGATGGCCCACACTGATGAGTTCATGGACAGCACAAACTGGATTTGGTGGGTTATTTAGAAGAGAATTAAGAAGGAGGCCAAGAAGTGGGGGCTGAAGATTATCAAAACATATCCATGTGTGAAATTCTCAAACTAGTAACAAAATATTATTTTTAAAAGAGAGGAAAAGGTTTCTCTAGACTCACCAATAGAGTGTACATGTGTGTGTGTGTATATATATACGTATATGTGTGTATACACACACATGCACACACACATATATGGCTAATGCAAGACAAAATGACTCTCCCTTCAGGAGCCCACATTAGCATGAGCCTTACTTTCTGAGCGCCTCCTTCTCTTAGCTTCAGGCCTGTATTAAGAACATCTCCAATAGTCTCCAGCTCTGCTTCATCTTATTGGCTGAGCTGTTTTCAGCATCAAAGCTGAAGCAGAGGACCCTGAAAGATCCGGGGCGCCTCCGGCTGCTGCAGGTGACAGCGTGGGCTGACTCTGTCCAGTCACCAATAACGCGACAAACAACAACTCGATCTCTGGTCTGTCTTTTTGAAACTGAGTGACAGTGGCTCAAACAAGTTCCTTGTCCGGAGGTGACCAGGACGGGCAGAAGGACTTTTCCACCATGTGTGACGGTAACTTGTTCTTACCTCACATTTCCAGAATCCTAAACACATGACTCACTCTGCACTTCGAAACCCACTAAAGCACATCTAATCACTTCCCAGGGCAGCTACTTACCACGGTAATGATTGCCGCTGAAATCTGCCCACCACTGATAATGCACCTAAGTCAATTCCTATCAGCCAGTCCCAAGATGGACAAGCACTTAACGTTATCTGCCAGAACTGGGGAGAGGGCTCAGTGGATGAGAACACTTGCTAAGCAAGCAAGAGGAACTGAGTTCAAATCTCCAGATCCTATGTAAGAAGTCAGGCATGGCTGTCTGCTTGCCTGGAGCCCTAGTACTGGGAAGGGCAGAGTCAGGAGGATTACTGGGACTTGCTGGCTGCCAGACTGTCTCAAGAGAATAAAGCAGGTGTAGTCTAGCAGAATACCCAGTGTCCTCTGGGCTTGGCACACACAAGCACCTCTATACATACACTACACAATTCACATGTAAATGCATACTCAGACACACACATACATACATACATACACAGACAAAATCTTTTGGAAAAATACATAAATATAAACAAAACCCTAACTGTCAAGGATAAGTCAAAATGTTGTAGTAATTATACTGTTTCATAACCGATTTTTCTCAAAATCCAGCCCAAACAACAACTGTTTGTTGCTTCCTTGAGTTTCAGAGGTAGCAGAAGTGATATTGTTGGGTGGTGCTGGCCCAGAGTTTCCAGTGAGACAGGAGCCAATATGTCAGCCAAGTTGAGCCTAGTGACACAGGCCTATCGTCCCAGCTACTCAAGAGGCTCAGGTGGGAGGACTGAAAGTTCAAAGTCAGCCCAGGCTGCAGAGTGGGTTCAATGTCTGGCTGTGCGACTTAGTGAGACCCTTTCTCAAAAAGAAAGGAGGGGGGTGCTGAGGATGTGGCTCGGTGGTAGAGCACCTGCCTAGCATACACAAGGTCCTGGGTTAAGTTTGTGGTATTCTCCCACCTACCACAAAAGGGGGTGGGAGTGCTGACCAGAGCTAGAAGCCCTGCCTCCAAGATGCCACCCACAGTCACATGACTGCTGACAGGTGACCTCAGTCTCTTACAGTTTGGGTCTTTTCACAGGCTGATTGAATAGTCTTGAAACATAGAAATTGACTTCACAGAGCAAGAGAGCACAGAGAAACCAAGGGGAAAAGCCAACATGTTCTCCAAGATCCACTAGAAAGCCACTGTTCTTCCTATAACATTCCACTGGTTACCCAGAATAGCCCTTAACGTGAAAGGGGGCTCCAAAGGGCAAGATCACCAAAGTACAGCCATTGAAGACCAGCCTAGAAGTGGGATCCCATGAGACCATCTGTAGCCTGATTTTCTCTGCTGTTCTAGACATTCCTAGGTCCAGGCTGCTTCCCACGTAATGGGTTTAGAGTATATGACAGGTTCCATCTTCCTCCTAAAATGATCAAAGAATGATGCCAAATTCTTTCACCAAATAGAAACCTTATTAATGATCTTGGCAAGGCTTCAGGAAAACATTGACCAGGCAGGGTTTAGAGGGTCAGAGAGAGCGTAAGGCAAATTAAGCAAGCTTTCTGATAAAGTTTCTCCCTCCCAGATGGTAAGGATTCCATGGTGATACTGTTCGGATGACTGTGACAGTCCTCAGTTGTTTAAACAGCCCTCTCTTGCAGCATTGCCTCGTTCCTGTGGTTTGACCATTTCCACACCTGGAAATATATGTTTGCACGAGTAGTCATGGCTTCTTCCTCACTCACACTCCTGGATTCCAGGCAGTATTTGTGATAGTTCATCCCATATTGGGAACCTTTAGAATATTGGAAGGATTTAAATACAGATCCACTGGGAATGTAGTTCAGCAGGTAGAGGGTCAGCCTAGCTATACCAGAAGCCCCGGGTTCAGTCCCCAGCAGCACCTCAAATGTAGTGGGGGATTACCCAGGCCTGCAGTCCCAGCTGCTCCTAAGGTGGAAGCTGGAGGATCAGGACTTCCACATAGATCCATTACAACAGACTTAACAGATGCTAAGTAAACAAGAACTTGCCTCCACGAGCCTTCACTGCCTCCATGAGCCTTCATCACCTCCATGAGCCTTCATCACCTCCGTACCAAAGCTGTCCCTTCATGCGTGAACCCTACCAATGCTCACGCACTCACCTACATGTTACAAAGTCAGCATGACTATTATCACAGAGTGAAGCCTCCTAAGCAGAATGGAACCCTCCCTGGTTCTGTTTAGAGAGGAACCAGATAATAATCCTACTAAAAACAGCTGGTGAGACTCCTGAAGGCCTCTGTGAGGGGTGGCAGCAAGAAGAGCCATGCCTCAACACCGTCACCAGGAAAGACAGAACGGGCTCCACTGCTCCAAAAAGATGTACCCAAATCCACCACGAGTCTCGGCCTCTCTCTGTCTCTCTCTCCTCCCTCCCTTTCCTTCTCTCTCCCTCCTTCTACCCCTTCTCTCCTTTCTCTCTCTTATCTTCCCTTCCTCCTCATTCTCTTCTCCTTTCCCTCCCTCTCCCTCCTCAATTCAGTGTCTCTCTTTCTCTCTCTCTCTCCTCCCTCCCATCTCCCATATTTAATGGTCTTTAATGTTTCCCACTAACTATAAGAAAGGAGTTGGGAAGATGCACCCTAGGACCTGGATGACCTGGCCCCTTCTCCATCTTACCCCAGACTTTCCACTACCCGCAGCCCAGCCTCATAGACTTCAATGGACGTCCTAACAGCCCACATTCCCTCCTCAGGCCAGCCTTTGCGCATGCCAGTTTCTTTGGTGGGATCATCCTGTAATTTCTGATTTTCATCCATTTAACTGCTGTTCTGCCCTTTAGATCCCCATCATTTTCCCTCTGGACATTTTCCTTCCTCCCCTCCATCAACTGCAAAGCACTTGCTACAGTGGAATTACATATTTACGTGTATGGTTTTATAACCAATGACCGTCTCATCATTTTAGTTCCCTTTCTCCCTACAACCCAGCACAGTGTCTAGAACAAATTAATGGTTGTAAGTGGATTATTAATTGAACAGATACATTCCCCATGGTTAGAAACCAATGTGAACGTTTTAACATCAAGCCGGCTGTGTTAGGCAGTCCTCATCTCGCCCCTCCCCATCACAGAGGAGAAGCAGGCAAACACTCACCTGCCCACCCAGCAAGCATAAGGGTAAAACGAGGAACAAGCAATGTGTGTTTGAGACCAGGTTGCTCTGTTGTTCTTCCGAGGCCAGCTCGGATTTTGACCTCTTTCTCCATCTAATTAAGTCTCCACACTTTCTCTTCACGCTGCACATGAATTTGTTATGGTTTTCTGGGTCAGCTGAAAGCTGTGTGTCCTGAGAGCCCTGTCCCCAGGACCACACTGGAACTGCTGTAAAATGCCAACTGACTTGAGCCACATTCATGAGGCTTCAGTACAGTCACTAGAAGTGATCAAATGTCCCACCTCCATCTGGACAGGTCCTCTTGATGAAACACTTCCTCGGCTATTCTTCCTGTACTGTGACACCAAGCCAGCATCCCCCCACACACACAATAGCAACGGTAAACCCCCAGGGTCTCAACAGCAGACCCAGAGGACAGCCCTTTCTCTGTCACCCAGACATCCTCAGAAACACTTCTTTCTATCAGGGCCCACCTCATACAATCTTACCTGGGACAGGAAACTAGTTGAGTTTTGATTTTTGTTGTTTCTCTTTGACACAAATTCTCATTTAGCCCAATCTGGCCTCAACTCATTACAAACCCAAGGATGACCTTGAATTCACAATCCCCTGCCTCCACCTCCTACGGACAGGGATTATAGGCATGCATGGGTTTATGCAGTATTGGAGGTTAACCCCAGGGTTCTATGCATACTAGGCAAACACTCCACCAACTGATCTACAACCCCAGGTCCTTAATTAATTTTTTCCCATAATGAAATCTATTTTAACTCATTTTCCTGGCCAATACGTTTTCTCCATCATATGCTTAGATGGTTTAAACTTTTGCCGTGACTGTTTTCACTGAAGGAGCTGAGCACACAATGCAGACTCACAGCATGCTAATGTCCAAAAGCTCTTGAAGCGAGGGCGATTCATGTTTATTTCTACTTTCTAAGATTTCATCCAGTGACACACTTCGGGTGTCAATTCACAGATGGACCCTCTGTTTCTGGAACTTTGCTATCAAGAGTAGTCCTCCTGTCTTGCTTCCCTACCCAGCTAAGATCACAGCAGCAGCACCTACAATGTTTAGGTCATTTTCTCTGCACGTTCTCCTCCCACAAGACCACAGAAGATCCTCAAGCTCGAGACCACGGCTTGCTGCCTCAGTCTTGGGAACCGGCATCATGCTGGCACACAAAACACACCCAGATATTTGATGACAGATGAAGCAGTACCTCGGAAGAGGGCATGGGGCCAAAGATGGCTCAGTAGAGGAAGTGCTTGCTGAATGAGCATGAGGACTTGGGTTTGACCCCCAGCACCCACACAGAGGCTGGACACAGTCATCTATATCTGTAGCCGTGGCACTAAGGGGGCAGACACAGGAGCCAACAAGCCCTGGAGAAAATGGTGGCCTCTGAATGTAGTAAGAGACTGACACAAAAAAAATTAAAAAACTGTTAAAGTGATTGAGGAAGATACTTGGCTTTGTCCTGCACTGGCATTCACACCGGCACCCACACATCCATATATTCCATATCCACACACACAAGAGACCCACATCTGGGATGTCCTTACACTGTCTTTTACAACCCACAGCATATGACCTGGGCAGCTCAGTCAACATACTGGGACAACTCACAGGGACCCTGTTTACTGAGACATGCCAATGAGCAGATTCTGAAATTTCCTTGTGATGGGCATCAACTTCAGTTTATACAGTGATTACCCAGGACCAGAGCCACAGAACAAGGCCTTTGAAACCCATGCAGGTACCTTATTTATGTACCTTTCTAATCAATACAAGAGACAGAAAACCAGTATAATTATTCAGAGATTCAGGAGAAAGAGAGTGAGAACACTGGAGAATATTTGTTTAGACAGGGTCTCAATATGTAGTAGACTGTCCTGAAATTCACTATGTAGACCAGGCTGGCCTAGAACTCACAGTGCCCCTGCCTCCCACGTGCTGGGACTAAGGGCATGTACCACCACACTCCTTTTGCAAAGATGCTTTTGAACATGAGTCTTGTCCTCCTCCTTTGCCTAAGGGCTGCTCCTGTGTCTCTCTAGGCCAGTGGTTCTCAGCCTTCCTAACGCTACGACCCTTTAGTACAGTTCTTCACACTGAGGTGACCCCAACCATAACATTATTTCATTGCTACTTCACATCTGTAATTTTGCTACTGTTATGAATTGTCATATAAATATCTGATATGCAGGATAACTGAAATGTGACCCCTGTGAAAGGGTCATTTGACCCCCAAAGGGGTCACGACCCAGGTTGAGAACCACTGCTCGAGGTGCTCCTGCATCTGCAAAGTGCCAGTTTTCTCTTCCAGGCACCTGTTAAGAAACCCCACAGCTAATCCACTGCTCAAGAACTGGCATTCAACATAAACTGATTTTTTTTGAAGTTAAAAGCAAAGGGGATTAGTTCTCATGGTTCCCCCTGGCTAACCTGGCTGTCTTGGAAAAGGAAGCAAGGAGAATTTTATACTAAACTACAGTCATGTCTGAAGGGAGGCAAGTACACTGATCCCAAGATTAGCACGGGATTTTCCACGTAACCCTTGGCTGCCCTGCTGCTTTGAGAGAGCCTGCTCAGAGACTGGTAGGAGAGAGAGAAAGGAAACATTGAGAAGCAATACAGAAATGGGCACAAAAGTACGCTGAAGCCTGGGGATCCACCTGCCTCCTCCTCCCCAGCAGTGGGGTCAGAAGCACAAGCCACCATGCTTTCCATCGTGGAGATCACCTAGGATCCACGTATGTACAAAGCAAGCACTTTACTGACTGATAGCTCTCCCCAGTCTTCCCGTCCTGCAGCTTCAGCACACAACTCTTTATTACAGAAAATTCAAACATTACACAAGTAGAGAGACTAC
Organism: Ellobius talpinus; assembly: GCA_001685095.1. Classification (NCBI taxonomy): domain Eukaryota; kingdom Metazoa; phylum Chordata; class Mammalia; order Rodentia; family Cricetidae; genus Ellobius; species Ellobius talpinus. The sequence goes on from LOJH01010305.1 coordinate 9,193, forward strand.
CCTAAGCATCTCTTACAGACCCACTACCCAGCTTCAGTTCTTCATAACCCATGGCTGATTTTTCGCCCACATCCCACTCATCCCCCAGATGAGCTAAAGTACAGTCAATAAAAGTAAATAGACAGACAGACAGATAAAAGATATTTTGAATACTTTTTTTGGAAAGTACATTCCAGCCGGGTGGTAGTGGTACACGCCTTTAATCACAGCACTTGGGAGGCAGAGGCAGATGGATCTGAGTTTGAGGGCAGCCTCTACAGAGCTAGTTCCAGAACAAGGAGGGCTGTTACAGTCTGTCTCAAAAACACAAAACATAAAAAGTACAACTCAGACAACCTCCTAGTTTGTCCATGAACTCTGTGATGTATTTCTTTAAAATAAGCAGAATGTACTGATGTATTTTCTGTCACCTTAATATAAGCGAGGGTCATCTGGGAAGAAGGGAACCTCAATTGAGAAAATGCTTCCATCGGACTGCCTGTACACAAGCCTGTGGGCCACTTTTTCGGTTACTGCTTGGTGTAGGAGAGCCCAGCCCACTGTGGATGACGCCATCCCTGGGCAGTGGTCCTGGATCATATGAGAAAGGTAGCTGAGCAGAGCCGTGAGAGCGAACAGTGTTCCTCCAGGGTCTCTGCAGCAGCTCCTCTTCTCCAGGCCCCTACCTTGAGTTCCTGCCCTGCTTTCCCTCAATGGTGGACTGTGATCAGGGCATAAAAGCCAGGTATACCCTTTCCTCCCCAATCTGCTTTTGGTCATGGTCTTTATTACCGCAAAAGAAGTTAGGACGGAGAATCATGACGACACCTGTGCTGCAGTTGGAACATGAGATCTCCCCTGCAGGCTTGTTTGGTAAAGCCCAGGTCAGCAGCTGATGGCACTATCTGGGGAGGTCCAGAAACTCTAGGAGGTGGGCCTAGGCACAGAAGTCAGATACTGAGAGCAGGTCCTTAGAAGTATCTCATATGTGACTCCTCTCTGTCTCTTCCTCTTCTTGTCTGCCGTGATGTGAAGAAGCTCACCTGCCGCTCATCCATTCCACAGCTGCAATGTTCTACAAGTACCTGGGGCCCAGAACCCATGGACCAAACCACAATAGCTCTTTCCTCTTCTAAGTCATCCTCTTAAGTACGCAAAAATAATGGGCGTAAGTACTGGGTGTAAGTAATTAACACCAGCCTTGCTACCTCCATGACCATTTGAACCACTTCTGACGATTGTGAATACAGAACCCTCATTTAAACAGTTCTGGTGATTTCAGCCATGCTGTGGTTTTGATGGTTGGTTCCACTGAACCGAGATCCAAGCCCAGTCCTTGCACTGTAATGGCCCCTACCTCTTAAGTCGCTCTTAACTTGTCCCCTCTGCTACTTCTCCTAGTCCCAGCCCAGACACACACCTCCCTTTCGACATTCATTATTGACGCTCCACTCAGTACAAGTACATCCTCAGCCTTCATGGCCCTGTGTCTGAACACCATGCAGAGTCCAACGTGGACACTGACCTATCGTGAAATTTTCTCACCTGCCACCTTCTCCCTAGCTTCCCAGCACAAGCTCTGGGTCTCACACCATCTTCTATAGCACCGTGTCTCCACCTTGCCCGGATGGTCACTTCTTTCTATAATCGGCCCGATTGTTACCTGTCTCAACTCCAACCTCCTAGTAGGATAGATTTGCAGTCTTCACAGAAATAAGCATCATGGTCTGCCCTTGGCAAATGTTCAGCAAATAAATATACATCTTGTATTTAAAAACAATATAAACAGGGGCTGCAGGAATGACTCGGAGGTCAAGAGCGCTTGCCATTCCTGCAGAGGACCCAGGTAGGATTCCTAACACCCACATGGCAGCTCAGAATCATCCATAACTCCAATTCCAGGGAACCTGATGTCCTCTTCTGACCTCTATGGGCACACAGACAGGTACATGGTACACGGATATACATGTAGGAAAAACACTCATAAAATAATAAATAAATAAATCTATGTCAATATAAAGATCAAATTCCCTACTTAAAAAATAGTATAAATGGGGGCTGGAGAGATGGCTCAGTGGTTAAGAGCACTGCTTGCTCTTCCA
>LOJH01010305.1:11349-23548 GCA_001685095.1 Ellobius talpinus
GATATGGTACCCTCTTCTGGCCTGCAGGCATACATGCAGAATACTAAAAATACTCTATACATAATAAATAAATAAATCTTTTAAAAAATAGTATAAATGAAAGCAGCAGGGAAGCCGAGGACAGTCTCACTCAGCTCTGTCCTCCTCCGGCTCCTCGCTGTTCACCTGCATGCCCGCTATGTGTTAAGCATTCAGAGTCTATGACCAAAAAAATCATATCTCCAGACACAAACATAAAAATGTCTTTTTACCAGCCTCAAAGCACCTAAATCACTTAGATGCTGAGTTAGTCAAGGTGAGCTACTAATATGGTAATGCTAGCAGACAAGATTTGTTTTCATAAGGAATGATCTTTCTCCATAAATGGAACCCCCAAACAGTCCAATGACTCTTTGGGGTAGTCAGGGACTGACCTTTCCCTTAGTGGGTCCATCCCTCTAACCCACAGTTGAACCCGGTGGGGATGTCCAGTGGAAAACAAGAGGATTCCGTAAGGTGGCAGCACGAAAGATAATGCCAAGAATTAAATCTCCAACAATGCCAGCTCTCTGCATACTGTGAAGACCAAGAGGCAACACAGAAAGTGTGTGTATGTGTGTGTGTGTGCGTGTGTGTGCGTGTGTGTGCACGCAAGCGTGTGGCAGTGCACATCTATGTAGCATGGAAGCCAGATGTCAAGCTCAGGAACTAACTACTTTGTCTTTTGAGAGAGGGTCTCTCACTGGTCTTCACCTCACCATGTAGGTTGCCTTCCTGGCCTGGAAGCCCCAGGGATCTGTCTATTTCTACCCTACCAGCAATGGGAATCCAAGCACACACTACCATGCCCAGCTTTTTCACATGGGTTCTGAAGAGCAGATAAGTCTTCATTCTTGCACAGTGAGCATTTTACATTCTGAGCTATCTCTCCAGCCCCAGAAAGTCTCTCTGGAGAGAGCTGGATTTGAGTTGACCTTATGCCTCAAGAAAATTTAAGATACTACTTTCCTTCTGCATTTTCATTGGAGAGGGGAAGGGTTAGAGACAAGAAAGAAAAGACAAGACCATCACCAGGGGACACTCTCCATGGAAATCACGCGATGGCAGTGACTCACCTCCCCCCTGACAATGCCCTGGATCCAACCATTGCACCAAATCGAAGTAGAAAAGGCCTTTCCTTCTTCAAGATGGAAAAAACTATAAAGGAAACTGAGGAAATCAGGAGGCGAAGTCCTGGGTCGCCCTTTAGAAAACTGAAAGGAAGTCCTTGTTAATAACCTAAGCAGACCCCACTGCATCAGAAGGACCAGGAACCTCCCAAAGGAGGTCCGGCTCACTCTGTTGAGCCAGGAAACCCCCACAACCAAGGCATTGGTGAATTCCTATCTGCTGAGCCGCATGGCTGTTTGTGTCTGTGGAAAAAGGAAAAGATTACCAAGGATCTGCTTGGAATATCAGTAAAAAAATTCTTAATGTAATTCGCCAGTTTTCACCAAGTGTTCCAGTAACTTAAGACATTCTGTGCCTGGGCTCAAGCCGGATAGGGTGCCTGGTTCTTGGCAGTATAAAACAGCCTTTTAGAGATTTTTGGCTTGAGGCAGTGGCAAAAGTTAGAAAAAACAATGGGAGGAGGTTGAGCTCTCTCCTAGGACCGTCCAAGGAAATGAACGCTGTCATGCAATTCACTTCCTTATAGAAATGTCAGCTTTTAGCCACCGGCTGGGTTGATGAGGGCTTCCTTTGGGGCAGACAAAAGGCTGAATACTAGTAAACAAATTTGAGAGGCGCTCTTTATCAGATTAAAAGGTTCCATTTAATCCCTTCATATCCAAACACTTAATAGAATATTCTTACATATCTCCTCTGGAACAGCATGTTATAAATAATGTAACAGAAAGATATTACCTGTTACTAAGTTTACATTTAATAGAAGGGGGCTAGGGGCAGGCAAGATGGCTCAGTGGGTAAGGGCACTTGCAGCCAAGCCTGAGGACCTAAGTTCCATCCTAGATATGGAAGAGAGAACTAGCTCCCAGAGGTTGTCCTCTGGCTGCCGAACTCTTGTCATGGCAGACATCAACCCCCTCCTCACACACAAATAGATGACGTACATTTCAATAAGAAAGGATTGTCACATTTGTTCAGCGGACACTTTTAGAAGCAAAATCACCAAGAAATGCAAAAATACTCATAATCCTCTTTCAGAGACCGCAGAGGCATTCACACGGCGATGGAACCCTCACCCAGTCTCCTTCACTGCCACTGGGGAAACCCGGGGGAGGCCAGCAGCAAGGACATGACCCAGGCAGGAGGGAGTTTGCCCTCTGCTATCTCTGACTCTGAAGACTCTACAGCTATCTTCACCTTCGCTTTTGGGCGTCGTGCTGAGCTCAGTGGGGACTAGAATCATGTACTGTTGACCTGCAGATAGGATATGCCTGGGCTGTATGCCCTTTGGTATTGGAGGTGGGGATTTTTGTGGGGGGGAAAGGAGGTGTCATTGCTTTTAAGCAACACTTAAAAAGTCTGAACATCTTACATCAACATGCAGATATCCAACTCATCCTTGTTTTCTTTTTCTTTTCTTTTCGTTTTTCGAGACAGGGTTTCTCTGTAGCTTTGGAATCTGTCCTGAGATTCACTCTTCTAGATCAGATCAGGCTGGCCTCAAACTCACAGATATCCGCCTGCCTCTGCCTCCTGAGTGCTGGGATTAAAGGCGTGAGCCACCACCGCCTGGCTTGAAATGGGAGAACCTACTGTTGCCAGTTCCTAAATGAATACAGCCTCCAGCCGTATTATAAATACCTGTCTTTCTACCCATGGATGAGTGCAGCTGCCACTGCTCATCAAAGGAGTTTCTTTGTGCATCAGGAGGAAGCTACACCAGGGGTCCATAACTAGTCAGAAGGCAGAGAATAAGTGACTGTGTCCCAGCTCCAGTCGGGACATCTGCAACAACACCATGATTCCTAAGGCTCGGGAACATTTTGGGGGTGAGGACAGAGAGATTGTGAAAGACGAATGCTGTGAGGCGATGCCTTCTCGGCAGGGTAAGGAAGCTGCACCCATGAACTCTCAGCAGTAAGGTTACCTGCGCCAGACCACATCAGTCAATATACCACCGTGGAAGGGGAAAGTTTAAAAAGGTCCCGTTCCTGGATGAAAAGCTACAGTTAATAGCTACTAGGTGGGGAGGATCAGCTTTCTCCAGAAACAGTCTCCTAACAGATTTCCCTATCCCAAGTGGTCAGCCCTAAACACAGGGGCATAGGGCAACACTAACTGAACTCAGTATGTTGTGTGTATGTGTATACATGTAATAATAAGTTACAGGAAAGGAGGTCATGGATTCAGGAGGAGATGATCAGGGGAACACAGGACAAGTGGGGGGGGGAGTAGAAATTATGTCCATATCATATGCTCAGGTATAAAAGCCTCAAAAAGTAAAAAAATAAACTAAAAAGCTGGGAGATCTAACAACATGGACCCAGCCTTCTGTCACGAGCTACTTTGGCCATTAGAGCAGAGGGCACGCTCTCCATCTTGCCACACCCCATCAGCCTCTCCTCACCATCAAGGGACTCACAGTTCCACTAATCGATGCTTCCTGGTTGGCCTCAGAAGCACTTGAGTCTGCTGCTCCTCATCTCAACAGAAAGAAAAGGTCTAGATAAAAACAGCCCTGTGCATAAGGAGGCAGGCAAAAGCAGGGCATGATGGGAACCCAGGGTTCAGTAGAAACCCCAAGGTGTGACTCACCCCTAGGTGTATATTTCGGGGTGGGGACAAGGTCACAGAGGCAGCAAGGACAGTTCACGGGTAAGACGATCTGGGGAGGGCTGGGAAGTGGCAGGCAGCTGTTCTGAAGTAACAGGACAGTTTTCCTGAGAAGGGACACGTCACCTACCCCGTAAACAATCTGAGCTTAAGTCTGGGACAATGGAGTGCCAGACAAATATTTAAGCAAAGACCAATTGGAAATTATTGCTTTCTGGTGGTGATATAGAATATGGTCTGGGGCAAGGAGCTCAGGCTAGCCCACAGAAGGTGTGGAGGCATGCTCCTTTGGATCAGCTCCCTGCGTTCTCTGGTAAAGATGACAAGTCTCAATCAACTTACCCGGTCTTTATTTCACAGACTGACATGAGTTCCCCTGGTTATCTTTTCTAAATATTTGTTTTATTTTATGTGTATGAATGTTTTGTCTTTATGTATGTGCACCAAGTACATGCCTGATGCCTGTGGAGGTCAGAAGGGGTCACTGGACTTCCCGGAAATGGAGTAATGGACGACTGTGAGCCACCATGTGAGTGTTGGGAATCAAACTCAGGTCCTCTACAAGAGCAATAATTGTTCTAAACTGCTGAGCCATATCTCCATCCCCTAGGTATTTATGAATTAGTGTAAAAAAGGAATTCTGTAAGCAGAAAAGTCAGAATACAATAAAGAGCCTAGGTCTCTGCTGGTGATCCCCAACTCCACACAACCAAGATATATCCTCCCACCTGCCATGGTTCCCTTCCCCATGTACACTCTGTGCCAGCAAACCTAGAAGTTTCCATTCCACATGCGGTTAGTCTTCTAGTCAAACACCTAGAAACATAAACCCAAACACTGCTCCCTAAGCACCCTCCAGGAGCCTCCCAGCATGGGCCACGTTAAACGTGTGCTTTGATGCAAGCTCTAAGGGTGATAAAGAAACAGCATGTCTGCATGTCCGTCTGTACCCAATGAGCTAACAGCCAGGATCCTGGGCTATTGTCCAGATACAAAGACACACCAAAAATACCAGATATTTCCCGTCAACTCAGGAATGACTAAGTCAGTTCTACCTGTCCCCCTCAAATTAAGTCAAATCTCAAGGATGAGGACGGAAGGGCAAACCAACAAGAGGCCTTTGAAGTAGCTCAAAGTTATAATAACGCCCTCTTTCCTCCCCACTGCCCCCAACAGTCAGTTTCCCAGACTTTCCTGCTGTAACAACAAACAAACTTATCTTTCTCTTCTTGTCTTTAGCAATTATCATGACATCATTGAAAATCAGTGAACCACTGCAGGGCTTAGGGATGGGCAGGAACTGCCACTGCCATCATTGCAGACAAAACGGTATGAAAAGTCACCTCTCCAGCACTTTCATCCTTCGTTTGAGACACTGGAAAATGAACACTCCGTAATTCTCCTTCCCTAAAGATGGCATGGTATTCCAAAGCATTTTCCCTTCAACAGCCAACGGGCACCCTGCACCCAAAGACTTCCAACACAATTACAGTCTATTTATAAAAGCCAAGAATTCAATTAAGAGGAAAACTTATCTTGGAAGAGTTGGGGCCATTTGGCCAATTAGCCCTTTTCCAGCTATGCTGAGAAAAGAACATGAATTATCTAATGGAAGACTGAACGAAGCCCAAAGGGAGCAGCTGGGATGGGGTAAAGGGTTCCAGAAATCCAGGTCCTATGTGCAATTCTGTGCATGAGAAAAGTCACACGGCGCCTTAAGAGTTGAGCCTTGAGGATACCCCCAGGAGGGTCCAGCTCTCTACTCCACAAAGCCTGCAGAAACTGAGTTCACTCAAGGCTTTAAAAATCTCACTTCTTGTAAAAAGCACTTAAGTCTTTACTGATGTCCAAGCTTACAGGCTAAAAAGAACAGAAGCTAAAACATCAAGCTATTCCTTGTCAAAAGGTCCATCACCATAGTCAGAGCCAAGGGGAGTTGGCATGGGAGAGTGGGCATAGCCTCTCATCTGGTAACCCTCTATGAATGGTGAGCTCACCTTGGTTGCCTCCTCCACGCTCTCCCTGAGGGCCTGCAGCTCAGCATCATACTGTTCCTTCAGCCTGTCCATCTCCTGGTCATGGCTGGAAACCTCCTCCTTCAAGGCACCCTTCAAGGCAGTCAGTTCACGCTCCCGCTTTCTCAAGAGATCTTCCTGCTCCTCTTTGGCAATGAGCAGATCCTGAAGGTCCCGTTTGGCCTGCAGGAGCTCCTAGAGGGGAAATATAATCGCAGAGGTGAGGAACAGACATCTTAACCAGTGGCCCAGCATTTGCCCTTCAAGACTGACCATCAGGTTTACCACTACCTAGTCCCGCCCATTCTCTCCTTCCCATGCCACACACCTTTTGAGACAATTTGTGCTTCTCAGAGGCCCTTATTCTCTTGGGGCTTCCTGGCTTAGTTTCTTTAAGACTTATTGTGACTGGGCTCACTGTCATGGCTTTGGGAGAAAGTCATTTCTTGTTTTGTTTTTCTTTTGTTTGGCAGGTTCTCATGTAGCCTAGGCTGGTCCCAAACTTGCTACAAAGCTAAGGATGTCCTTGACCTTCTGCCTCCGCCTTCAAGTGCTAGATTACAACTATGCACCAGTACCAACTGGTTGATGTGTTTCTGGGGCTGGCTTGAACCCGAGGCCTCAGACATGCTAGATAAGCAGTCTACCCAATGAGCACCCCCGGCCTGACATGTTTTTTGCAACTCATTTCACATCTGAGCCATGGCCCAGTGCCCCTGCTATATAGAGACCTTACATACTACTGCACTCTGCAGCTGAGCTGACTTACTACCGCTTCTGCTACCCAGCCCTCAGGATTCTGCACACGGTTCAACTCTCTCCATGTTCCTAGTGCTCAGGACAACCTTGCCCCTCTCTTTCTTGCCTGAGGACAGCATGGCATTCACATTTTCCCCTCCTTCACTGTCAAGAGCTCACAAAGAGTTGCAATACTGGGGCCAAAGGTTCCATTTCAAACCACATTCCCCAAGCCCAAGGGCATCTGGCTGAACAGGAGCAAGTCCTGCCTGGATCTCTCGGTAGCCAGGACTTCCCACACCTTGGATCCTCACAGTGCACCAGGCTTTTCCTCCACCCGAAGTCCTCCACTGAAGTACTGCCAGCTGCCCTCTGTGTTCAGGCCCACTTCCTTCCCATTTCCTGGAATTTTGGCTACTGGTAGCTTTTCCCACCAAATGTCTTCATAGCATGATCTCAGTTCATGGGTTCACACCTCTCCATAGCCATCTGTTATGTGGCTTCTCTGGCTCCCCTACCAAGACAAGAGCATGCGGTGTCCTCCTCTTCTGGTTTCATTTCTGTTGCTGTGACTCGAATACTCTACCCAAAGCTACTTAGAAGAGGGGAAGGAGGAAAAAAAAGAAGAGGGAAAGGTTGATTGACTTACAATTCCCAGTTACATCCCATCAATGAGAGAAAGGCAAGGCAGGAAATTATCACATCTTCAGACAACAGCAGAGAGAAATGAATTGTGTGCCCCCCCACACACATGCTGCCTGCTTGCTTGCTTACTTTCTCAGTCAGCTTTCTTCAATATTATACAATCCAGGGCCCAGCCCATGAACCGGTGCTGCCTAATCCACAGTGGGTCTTCCCACCTCAATTAAAACTCAAGGTAATCCCCCATAGACACGCCTGCAGGACAACCTGACCTAGATGATGTCTCTGTTGAGATCTTTCCCAGGTTATGCTAAGTGTGTCACATTGACAGCTGAAGTTAGCTACCTCACTCCCTCTCTCCCTGTCCCTGGTCCTTCTCTAGTACCATTTCCTGACTCCTCCCGGAGCCTCCCTCTTGCTGGAAATCACCAGACAGCACAGTCCTTCCCTGGACTCACTTTCTCTATAAGGACCACGTCCTCTTCTCTCCCTTCCAGAAGCTAAGACAGCCCTAAGAATCGAAGTTGGCATTCTTTATTTTCCTTTGGCAAGCTCCTTGACTTTTTTCCCCAATATTTGATTTTGTTTGTTTTTAATTGCCTCAGTCTTTTCCTGACGCCAGCACCCTGGTGACCTGATGGCCATGAGAATCACCTGTTCCACAGAGACCTGAAGTTAAATATGGTTACAGCTTAGGTGGCTCCACCATGAGCCTTCCTCTCCATACCCTTTCCTTGGCTCTGGCAGCAGTACCACCGGTTCCCAAAGCACCAAGTGCAGGAGCAGGGCAGCAACTGGAGCTTCCCTTACTCCTGGCCTTCACAGGCACAAAATCAGTTCGGTAACAGATGGGCCCTTCAGCTGCTCTGTCCAGGTTAGCTCCTTGCTGTAAGCACCCACCTGACTGCACAGCCGGGTTCCCGGAAGGAAGCAGGCTCTGAGGTGCCTCCTCCTTCCCTCCCTGCCCACTCTCTCCACCTTTTGGAAACACAGTGTGGCCTCCTCTGAGAAGTCTTCCCGAGACCCCTTCTGGAACAGTCATTCCCATCCTTCCTCTTCACCATCTGTGTTTCAGCTCTGCAATCTACGTGTTGTGAGTTTTCTTCGTGCTTGTTTTGTTTGTTTCAGGCAAGGGTTCACGTATCCCGGGCTGGCCTCAAACTCCCAATACAGAGTGGCCTTGTACTTCTGATCCTCCTGCCCTCAGCCTCCTGGGTGCTGGAATTAAAGGCACGTGCTAACCACAGCCATTTTATACAGTGCAGGGGTGGAAGCCAGGGTTTTTGTGCACATAAGCAAACACTCCATCAACTGAACCATCACCCCACCTGTGCTCTTTCTTATATATTTATATATCTTTATATGTGCATATATTTCTTATATCCTTAGTGGGAGAGAGAAAAGTTTCTAGAAAAGATATAGATCTGAGTTTTGACATTTTTTGCCTGGCTCAAGCGTACTAGTAGCATCATCTATTCTGGGAGTGAGTAAGTCACCTGTTCCTTAGGGCAGAAGCCTCAAGAGGTCAGGTTTCTACCAGCTCTCGTTTCTCCTGGCCTTCGAGTACAAACACACCTTCATCCAGTCTCCTTAGCCCCTAGGGATTCAGAGCAGTAGCTGCTGCTGGACACCGAGATCTCTGAGAGCACAGGCTACTTGCCATTCAAGAGGTGTGTCATGGCTGGGGGAAGAGAAACCTTTAGCTCGCTTATTGTAAATTAATGGTGGGTGTGTGTGTATGTATGTGTGTGTATGTGTGTGTGTGTATGTGTGTATGTGTGTGTATGTGTGTGTGTATGTGTGTGTGTGTTGGGGGATGCTGTGGCAAATCAGAGTATCTGTGCAGTCAGTTCTCTCCTTCCATCTTTACCCGAATTCAGGCCAGCAGGCCTCCTAGCGAGTGCCTTCATCCACTCACTGAGCCACATCATCGGCCCTAAGTTATTTTTTTAGCATGCAAAGTAATAAGTTTAAAAACAACCTACAAGGGAAGTCTTTCCTTTCCTCCAAGATGAGCAGATCAGGCAAACAGGTGGGAGATCCCTGCACAGGCCAAACTCTAGCCCTGCCAGAACCAGAACGCCACCAGCAGGCACCGACGAGCTCCCATGAAGCCTGGAGACCCATCCCTGAGACCGAAGAATTCCTGTCCTAACACTCAGTACAGAAACCACCTGGGTGTTTCTGCCCATCTCTTTCTGAAGAGGAGCAGAACTCACCCATCCTGTTGCCATTGGCGACCTCTCTAGGACTTGATGGCGCCTGCTGCCAGCAACTTCAGAGCGGCCCTTCCTGCTTTTATTCTCACACAGTTTTCAGTTGTCCTTAGATAGGGCAGTTCCTCTCCCCCACCCTTATCTCCTGAAGGATATATTTGTGTTTGTGCTGCCGCCAAGGCGTGTCGAGAATCGAGGATTTTTCAGTCCATTCTACACTGACAGGGTGTTATCTGTGGCTGGGGCTGTCACTTAAGTGGGCAATGCTGCATGAATCCAATCAGATTACAACTTGCCGCATCACACAGCAGTGTCCAGAAGGGAGATCAACAGGCACATAGGGTTTCCAAAACTTCACTTCAATAGGAAGATTTAATCAAATGAAGAGAGGAGAAAGTAGGCAAACTTCACACTATAAACAAGTCTACAGCAGAGAGACAAGCACCTCTGGAGACTTGGAAAACAAGGGGAAACAGAATCACTGATTTCCAAACCTTCATGCAGTCAAGATAGGCCACATGCGACAAGGAACCAGCCAATCCACAGCTAGTGTGGGGCCAGGGAGACAGGAGATAACTCAGTAGGTAGGAAAGGTGCCAGTTCCCAGGCCTAAGAACAGAATCTGGTCCTAAGGACCCATGTGGTCAGCCGAGAACTGACTCCCATAAGTTGTCTTCTGACATCCATGCAGCATGCAATGACAAGGGTCCCCCATATCCACATCCACAAAAGAAACAAATAATGCAATAAAAAATTTTAAGTAAGACAAAACAAAACAAAAACACTCTAGTGCATATGGGGAGCAGGCAAGGGAAGATCTAGGAAGGTTAATTGTGCTTGGCGCTTTCTGCATGAGAATGATACTATTTCTAAAGATCCAAACAAATGACTACTCAAAGAGACCAGGATCCATTCATAAATGAGGAAGTCGGAGTTCTGAGATGCTGACATACCCCCAACATCACACATCTGGGTATGGGGAGCTGGCTCAATGCGTAAAGCACTTGCCTTGATACCACCAGGACCCTAGATCAATTGCCAGAACACAAGAACACAAGTGATTGAAAAAAAAAAAAGGTCAGGCTCAGTGGCAGGTATTCCTGGGGATCCCTGGCCCGACACCTTGCTAGCACACTTAGCAAGTTCTAGGTTTATCTCAGATATCAAAGTAGGGCTAACATTTGAGAAACAATTAAGGTTTTCCTCTAGAACCCACATGTTATACACATATACACACACAATCACACACACACACACACTAAAAAAATATTTTTAAGTTTTTTTAATTAAAAAAATATGTAGTTCTCAGATCCTGGGGATGTAGTTCTATCCTCAGCCTCACAAAAACAAACAAACAAAAAAAATGGGCAAGGTACACAGTACACATCTACAATCCCAGCATGTAGGAGGTGATAACACATTAGAGCTGAGGCCAAGTTTTCCATGGCTTTTGCCTGAGAACTGACTCTTAAAACACAGCATACCTTGAATCTATAAGCTTTTGAGTGTTTGGAAACGGTTGATGCCCAGATGCTCCGTGAGCCTGTATATCTATCAGTTCAGATTTATCATGAAACCTTTCTTTTCTCCCCCCTTCTTACAAAATTGTGCAGCTGGAGCTATAGCAGGGAGGTTAATAATTATTAAAATCCTTTGTGTACCCTGAGTGTGCCTTGTAAAACTTCAGCCCCAACAGGGGATCTTCTGGCAGGCGAGTGTGAAGCAGGGGCCCTGAGAGTGATGTGTAATGACTAAGGTGGGAATCTTGAGCCTGACAGCTAAGACTATGGTTATCGAATTTCTCCCGGCTACTTCTTATTAAGATGCAAAGAATGACTTGAAAGTGACTAGGAGCTGGGGTCTTCCTTTCAGGGCTGTGCAAAGTGTAGATGGTATTGTGAAAAGTTGCTGGAAAGACAAAGGAACGCAGGGAGGGACTTCCCGGGGGCAAAGCACATCATTGATGTAATCGCTAACGACCCCGCTCCACCTCCTCCTTCTGCAGATTACACGGTATGTCAGGAGAGTGACGACCACTAGGACCCCAACTGTAGGATGTTTAAGAAGAGATGTATGTGCTCTGTCTGTTCCCATTGCGGCTGTGGCCTGAACACACACCAAAGCCAGGGTCCACATGTTCATCCCCAGCAATACACAGAAACCCGCAAAGCTATCACCATGTCAGGTTCAGAATAAATAGTCAATGGGTTGTGCTTAAGGAGTTAAGGATGTGGGTCGGGGTGTGGCTCAGTTGGCAGAGATCATTTATGAAGCCCAGGGCTTAATCCTCTGCACAGCATAAACTGGGAATGGAGGGACACCCAGCAAGCCCGCACTTGGGAGGTGGAGACAGGAGGATCAGAAGCACAAGGTCATTCTCAGCTACATAGCAAAGTCTGAGTCAAGTCTCAGCTACATGAGGCCCTACCTCAAAAAATAAAATAATAAAGTAAATAAAATAAAATAGCATGTGGTACCTTTTCAAAATAATTTAAATTGTGAAATGTATTCTTTTGCTCTGTCATTCAGAAGTATGCACTTGAAATGGGGAAGAGGCAAAGATGACAGACTGTACTTGACTGTGTTAAAGGAAAATGTGCAACACTAGAGCAGGGTGGAGTGAACAGAGAGAGGATGGATACAGTCCAGGGCACGGCCGCATCAGCTACACAACCCAGGGCAGGGCCGCGCGGACACACAACCCAGGGCACGGCAGCGCGGACTACAGATCCCAGGGCACAGCAGCGCGGACTACAGATCCCAGGCACAGCAGCACGGACTACACAACCCAGGGCACGGCAGCGCGGACTACAGATCCCAGGGCACGGC